>JAVTVY010013575.1:0-57389 GCA_036873755.1 Hanleya hanleyi
AGTCCTACTGTGTAGGATGAGGCTAGGTTTTAGTTCTTTAAATGGTCATTTGTTTAAGTATAACATCTCCCCAATCTCTATATGCCATTATTGTAATCACAACAATGAAGACCCTTATCATTTCCTCTTGAGTTGTCCTATGTTCGCCGCTCTGAGAAAGCCAATGCTCACCTCGATTACAAACTTGATCTGTCCCGGTGTACACCACTCTCTTCTAATTCACGACTGTCCAAATTACCTGTTAAATTTATTATTGCGTGTCTCCTCTGGGACTTTGATTATGAAACAAATATGTCTGTTTTTGAAATAGTCCAAAAGTTCATTGGAGCATCCAAACGGTTTCATGCTCATGAACATTCTCAACCGGTGACAGATGAAGCTAATCAAATCAGTGCTCTACCAGTTGTATAAATAAAATTTATTCGAATAAAATTTATTCGACCCATTGTAAATAAGCTAGAATTATATGAAGTAACGACATATCCACTTCTTCATAAGTATTATCTATAAAATCCCACCACCCTCAAACGCATTTTGTCATTGAACCATTAATTTGGTTATTCTGTGTGTGTAAATCATCATTTTGTTATTTGTAGTCAATTTGCTTTTTAACAATTTATTGTGTTTCTCTCTGTATGTGAATTATTATATGTATGTTATCTGAGGAGAGTGCCTCGTGGCCTTGTGGCTGTGCACAATCCTCATAAAATTAAATAAAGCATTACATTACATTACATTACATTACATTTGAATACGAAGTTCTTCGCATGGCACCAGTACATATAACTGCAGCCTGTCTTTGTATTTTTTCTAAAAACACAGAATTAGTCAACGTGCAGCCGTCAAATACAACATCACTATAATCAAGAAGAGGACGGACTGTACTCTTGTATAAGCAATCCAAACATTTTCTTTCAATGATGTGTTTTGTTCTAGACATAACATTGAGGTTTTTTTGGGGATTTCGAGCAGATAGAATCAATATGTTCATCCCATTTCATGTTTTCTTATGAGAGGTAACTCGTTTGATTTCTACATTATCAAGATATAATTTAGGGTATGTTGGGTTATGCTTCAATGATATATACAGGAGTACAGTCTTCAGTGCATTGAACGTTACAAGCCACTGAGCTGCCCATCTGAATAGGTAGTCAAGGTCTTTGTTTATCCTCAGTTCTGCAATTTGTATATCAAGTACGGGTTCAAGGAGGGATGTATCGTCAGCCAATAAATTTATATGGGATCGAATATCATCTTTGATGTCATTTACATATATGAGAAATAGCAATGGCCCAAGGACCGAACCCTGAAAATGATACAGGAAGAAAGTTATCAGAGATGAGGGAAGAAGTATTGTATCCAAGGACGATGATACTAGTTTAGGAAGGAAGTTATCAAGAGGTGAAGAGACAATTATTATATTCAAGTGAGATGATACCGGAAGTTCAGAAAGAAAATTACTAGGTCATCGACGTGACGTCACTTCCGGTGGTGACGTCACTTCCGGTGGTGACGTCACTTCCGGTGGTGCCGTCACTTCCGGTGACGACGTCACTTCCGGTGACGACGTCACTTCCGGTGGTGACGTCACTTCCGGTTGTGACCGGTGGTGACGTCACTCCCGGTGATGAAATTAGTATGAAAAGTTATTAGAGAAATTATTGTATCCAAGTGAGATGAGAGAGAAATGTATTAGAGAAATGATTGTATCCAAGTGATATGATACCAAAGTTCAGGAAGGAAATTATAAGAGATGAGGGAGAAATGATTGTATCCAAGTGAGATGACACCAAAGTTCAGGAAGGAAATTATAAGAGATGAGGGAGAAATTGTTGTATCCAAGTGAGATGATACCAAAGTTCAGGAAGGAAATTTTAAGAGATGAGGGAGAAATTATTGGTTTAAACTTGTTTTTTATTTAGTCTGGGGACCACATTAAGCCGAGATTTATCCTGGGTCCCCCATACATTAATACAATATATACAGCAAAATTAGAGAAGTAACATAGTACCATACATTCGGTGACAGAAAGTGCAGACAGAAAGTCAGTATATCGCTCTTGTTGGACCGGTATAAAGCAAAGGAGCCAGAGTCTGGAAATAATAGCAATACATATAGCGTAAATGATCAGGATGTAAGACAACAAACTTAAGAACCTCATCAAAAATGAGCTAGAAGAGAGAAAGAGAGAGTCGGGGCTTTAACGCACATACTCCAACCAGGCCATGCCCGGCCGCCTTCCTTCAGGAAGGAAATTATTGTATCCAAGTGAGATGATACCAAAGTTCAGGAAGGAAATTATAAGAGATGAGGGAGAAATTATTGTATCCAAGTGAGATGATATCAAAGTTCAGGAAGGAAATTATAAGAGATGTGGGAGAAATTATTGTATCCAAGTGAGATGATACCAAAGTTCAGGAAGGAAATTATAAGAGATGAGGGAGAAATTATTGTATCCAAGTGAGATGATACCAAAGTTCAGGAAGGAAATTATAAGAGATGAGGGAGGAATTGTTGTATCCAAGTGAGATGCTACTAAAGTTCAAGAAGGAATTAAGAGATGAGGAAGAAATTATTGTATCCAAGTGAGATGATATCAAAGTTCAAGAAGGAAGTATCATCCGAGATGAGGGAGAAATTATTGTATCCAAGTGAGATGATACCAAAGTTCAGGAAGGAAATTATAAGAGATGAGGGAGAAATTATTGTATCCAAGTGAGATGATACCAAAGTTCAGGAAGGAAATTATAAGAGATGAGGGAGAAATTATTGTATCCAAGTGAGATGATACCAAAGTTCAGGAAGGAAATTTCAGATATGAGGGAGAAATTATTGTATCCAAGTGAGATGATACCAAAGTTCAGGAAGGAAATTATAAGAGATGAGGAAAAATTGTATCCAAATGAGATTGATACCGAGGAAGAAATTACTGTATCAAGTGAGATGATACCAAAGTTCAGGAAGGAAATTATAAGAGATGAGGGAGAAATTATTGTATCCAAGTGAGATGATACCAAAGTTCAGGAAGGAAATTATAAGAGATGAGGGAGAAATTATTGTATCCAAGTGAGATGATACCAAAGTTCAGGAAGGAAATTATAAGAGATGAGGGAGAAATTATTGTATCCAAGTGAGATGATACCAAAGTTCAAGAAGGAAATTATAAGAGATGAGGGAGAAATTATTGTATCCAAGTGAGATGATACCAAAGTTCAGGAAGGAAATTATAAAAGATGAGGGAGAAATTATTGTATCCAAGTGAGATGATACCAAAGTTCAGGAAGGAAATTATAAGAGATGAGGGAAAAATTATTGTATCCAAATGAGATTGATACCGAAGTTCAGGAAGGAAATTATAAGAGATGAGGGAGAAATTATTGTATCCAAGTGAGATGATACCAAAGTTCAGGAAGGAAATTATAAGAGATGAGGGAGAAATTATTGTATCCAAGTGAGATTGATACCGAAGTTCAGGAAGGAATTTATAAGAGATGAGGGAGAAATTATTGTATCCATGTGAGATGATACCAAAGTTCAGGAAGGAAATTATAAGAGATGAGGGAGAAATTATTGTATCCAAGTGAGGTTGATACCGAAGTTCAGGAAGGAAGTTATAAGAGATGAGGGAGAAATTATTGTATTCAAGTGAGATAATACCAAAGTTCAGGAAGGAAATTATAAGAGATGAGGGAAAAATTATTGTATCCAAGTGAGATGATACTAAAGTTCAGGAAGGAAATTATAAGAGATGAGGGGGAAATGATTATATCCAAGTGAGAGGACACCAAAGTTCAGGAAGGAAATTATAAGAGATGAGGGAGAAATTATTGTATCCAAGTGAGATGATACCAAAGTTCAGGAAGGAAATTATAAGAGATGAGGGAGAAATTGTTGTATCCAAGTGAGATGATACCAAAGTTCAGGAAGGAAATTTTAAGATATGAGGGAGAAATTATTGTATCCAGGTTAGATGGGAGAGAGGTGAGTATAGGAAGGAAGTTATCAGAGATGAAGAAGAAATTTATTAGCGAAATTATTGTATCCAAGTGAGATGATACCAAAGTACACTAAGGAATTCTTTAGCGATGAGGAATTTTTCATTGTATCCAAGAGAGATGATACTAAAGAAGAAAGAAGAAAGTGATGAAGAAACAATTATTGTATCCAAATGAGATGAAGTTCAGAAGTTATTAGAGATGAGGGAGAGATGAGTTTAGGAAGAAAGAAATTGTTTCCAAGTGAGATGATAGCAAAATACAGGAAGGAATTAATTAGAGATGAGCAAGATGATACTAAAGTTTAGGAAGGAAGTTATCAGTGATGATGGAGAAATTATTGTATCAAAGTGAGATGATACTAAAGTTCAGGAAGGAAATTATAAGAGATGAGGGAGAAATTATTGTATCCAAGTGAGATGATACCAAAGTTCAGGAAGGAAATTATAAGAGATGAAGGAGAAATTATTGTATCCAAGTGAGATGATACCAAAGTTCAGGAAGGAAATTATAAGAGATGAGGGAGAAATTATTGTATCCAAGTGAGATGATACCAAAGTTCAGGAAGGAATTAATTAGAGATGAGCAAGATGATACTAAAGTTTAGGAAGGAAGTTATCAGTGATGATGGAGAAATTATTGTATCAAAGTGAGATGATACTAAAGCTTAGGAAGGAAATTATTGTCTCCAAAGTGAGATGATATAACAGGAAGGAATTAGAGAGGAGGAAGAAATTATTGTATTCATGTAAGATGATACTAAAGTTCAGGAAGGAAGTTATTAGAGATGAGGGATAAATAATTGTATCCAAGTGAGATGAGTACAGGAAGGAATTCAGTGAAGATGAGGGAGAAAGTATTGTATCCAAGTGAGATTATATCAAGGCTCAGTAAGGAACTAATCAGAGATGAGGAAGAAATTATTGTATCAAAGGGAGCTGATACCAGAGTTCAGAAAGGAAGTCATATCAGATGAGGTATAAATTATTGTATCCAAGTGAGAAGATACTAAAGATCAAGAATGAATTCATGAGAGATGAGGGTGAAATTGGTCTATCCAAGGGAGAAGATATTAAAATTCAGCATAGATGAAGAAGAAATTATTGTATCCAAGTGAGATGATACTAAGTGAGATGATACTAAGTGAGATGATACTAAGTGAGATGATACTGGCGTTCAGGAAGGAAGTCATCAGTGATGAAGAATAAATTGTTGTATCCAAGGGAGTTGCTACTAAAGTTCAAGAAGGAACTCATCAGAGGTGAGGGAGAAATGTTTGTATCCAAGTGAGAATGAATTCATGAGAGATGAGGGAGAAATGTTTGTATCCAAGTGAGAATGAATTCATGAGAGATGAGGGAGAAATGTTTGTATCCAAGTGAGAATGAATTCATGAGAGATGAGGGATAAATGTTTGTATCCAAGTGAGAATGAATTCATGAGAGATGAGGGAGAAATGTTTGTATCCAAGTGAGAAGATACCAAAGATCAAGAATGAATTCATGAGAGATGAGGGAGAAATTGGTGTATCCAAGGGAGATGATACTTAGGTTAAGGAAGGAAGTCATCAAAGATGAAGGAGATATTCTTGCATCCAAGTGAGATAATACTAACGTGCGGGAAGGACGTCAGAGATGAGGAAGAAATTGTTGTATCCAAGGGAGATGCTACCGGGGAGGAAGTTATAAGAGATAAATTATTATATCCAAGATATCTGATAACTTCCTTCTTGAACTTCAGTATAATGTCGCTTGGATACAAGATTTTTCCCCTAATCTCTGATGAATTCCTTCCTGAACTTTAGTATCATCTCTCGTGGATACAATAATTTCTTTCTCATCTCGGATAACATTTCTGAACTTTAGTAACATCTCACTTGGATGCAAGAATTTCTTCCTCGTCACTGAATTCTCTTCGTTCCTGAACTTTAGTATCATCTCATTCGGATGCAACAATTTCTTAATCTGTCATCGATGCAGCAAATTCTTCCTCATCACTGATGACTTCCTCCTTCAACTTTAGTATAATCTCACTTGGATGCAACAATTTCTTCCGCATCACTGATGACTTCCTTTCTCATTTCTCAACTTTGGTATCATCTCCCTGGGATACAACAATGTCTTCCTCATCTCTGATGACTTCCTTCCCGAACTTTAGTATCAGCCGACTAAGATACAAAAAATTCTCCCTCATCACTGTACTTTAGTACCATCTTTCGTGGACAAAACAATTTCTTCTCCATATTCGATGACGTCCTTTCCGCACTTATCGCAGTGTTATCTCACTTGGATACAATAATTTCTTCCTCATCTACGGCTTTATTTATTGTATCCAAGTGAAATGTTGCTAAAGTTCAAAAATGAAGTTATCAGAGATGAGAAAGAAATTGTTGTATCCAAGTGTCCAAGTGATATGATACTAAAGCTCGAGAAGAACAAGAAATTATTGTATCCGTGTGAGACGATGCTAAAGTTCAAGAAGGAATTCATCAGAGATGAAGAGGAAATTATTGTAATCGAGTGAGATGATACTAAAGTTCTGAAATTAATTTAGCAGAGATGAAGAGGAAATTATTGTACCCGAGTGAGATGCTACCAAAGTTCTGAAAGAAGAGAGATGAGGAATAAATTATTGTATCCAATTGAGCTGTTATTAAAGTTTAGAAATTAATTTATCAGAGATGAAGAAGGAATTATTGTGTCCGAATGAGATGATACCAAAGTTCAGAAACAAAGATGAGGGGGAATTATTGTATCCAACGGAAATGGTACTGAAGTCAAGAAGGAATTCATCAGCGTTGAGAGAGAAATTATTGTATCCAAGTGAGATGTTACTAAAGCTCAGAAATGAATTTATCAGAGATGAGAAAGTATTAGATCCGAGTGAGATGATACTAAAGTTCAGAGTTATCAGTGATGACGGAGAAATTATTGAATCAAAGCGAGATGATACTAAAGTCAAGAAGGAATTCATCTCATAGAGAGGGAGATTATTTTTTTATTTTTTATATTTTATTTTATCCAAGAGATATGATACTAAAGTTCAAGAAGGAAGTCTGCGATGAAGAAGGAATTGTTGTAACCAAGAGAGAAGAAAGTAAACTTCAAGAAGGGATTCATGAGATATGAGGGAGAAATTGGTGTATTCAAGGGAGATCATACTGAAGTTTAGGAAGGAAGTGATAAGAGATGAGTGATAAATTCTTGCATCCAAGTGAGATGATACTAAAGTGCGGAAAGAAAGTCATCAATGATGAGGAAGAAATTGTTGTATCCATGCAAATTCCGGAAGCTGTCAAAGATGGAGGAGAAACTATTGTACCCTAGTGAGTTCAGGAAGGCAGTTAACCCAGATTTGATAATTTATTGTAACCCGGGGATATTACTATTGTTCGGGAAGTGGTCATGGGTAAATTGGTCATATTCTTCAAACTGCCCCAAAAATTCACATCACGAATTTATTTCACACCATGTAAAAATTATTCCCTGATTATGTAGATTTTCTGAGAAAAATTGCATTAATAAAAACGCTTGAAATTATAAGAAATCTTCCAAAATTACATTGTATCACTAACATCATCAGAGATGTCATCTCGACTGATTTTTTGTTTCTATATTGCTAGAAGAATCAGCCTCCTTTTCTGAGGATTAAGATAAACAGTTAGGGGCGAAATGACCCGTCCCCATGCTGCGGTTTGTCACAGATGCCCTGGTCAGAGAGCATTAAAGTTCAGAGAATAGTGGTGGCTAATGAGAGACTATTGAAGAATTCAGGGAGAAGTTATTGTAACCGAAGAAGAATTTCAGGGAGAAGTTTCCCATGGTAAAAGCATCGAACCACAGGCCGAAGTTATCGAAAGCTACATGGAGAAATAAGTAATTTTACTTAAAGTTGGGGAGAAGGAGTGCAGCGTTCAGAGAGAAGTGACGAGATAATAAAGTCAACAGATAATGATAATGGTCAGGGTTAACGATTAGTATTGCGATGTCGTGTTTGCTCCAACAACAGACCTCACGCCAGTTAAGACCGAAGTCTAGCATACATCCAAGCGGTACCAGAGATTCACCTCAGGATTTCAGCTTCTGTGACTCCCAGGGTGCATCAATGGATTGTTGGTCTGAGGTGGAGGGAATGCCACCCCCTTGTGTTGGCACCGGTAGGTTTCCGGGGGAGTGTGGTTAGTAACGGTTTAGTTGCACGTACCTGGGTCTGCTGCACGGCTGCGTATTTTCGACTGGATATCTCTCATACCACCTGTCTATTTATTTCGCCTGAATATATTTCACACCAACGGGGAAATCGCATCTTGACAAACAAACCAACTTCTCCGTTCACGCTTCGAACTACACTTCGAAATATGAACGGAGAATTGGCATTGTGTATGAAGATGGGAAATCGTAACATCAGTTATGTTTCCAGACAAAATTTTCCATTTCTGATCAATATTCTTTAAATGATTCTATTCTCCAAACACCTAAATGTTTTTTTATCAAAAGTGATAGATAATGAATGAACAATTAAGTCTGATATAATGAATGTAAGATTAGCGCAATTTTACCAGCAAATTATTGTTATCGTTTGCAGTCCATGACAGCATGTATTTCCAAATGGTTTGAAGAAATTTCAAATTTACGATCATATTGGACATCATATAAACAAAACAGTAGTATATTGGATATTACAAACACAATTATATTTATGTAATTGTGATTGTGAATCTATTATTGACTAGAAAGTATGAATTCGAGGTAATTATATAATTACAATAAATTTTGATGAAATGGAAACTTTTGTTGATGCCACAAGAGTATATGATAACAGTCATGCATCAAGTTCCACGCACGTTCTATGTGGAAGCGGTACGCACGTCTATATTGTGGATAACTGATGCTAGATTTCTAACAGCATATAACACATTATACAGGTTAGGGCGATCCCGCTCTCTAAAATGGACGTAAAAAGGTTTTGCTCAATATATCAGTTTACATAATGAATTCAGCAAAATCCTCTCGAGGCATACACAGACATATATACCCATCAATTGGTAGTAAAAAAATTAATAATCCTCTATCTAATCTGCATAATAATAGGTCAAATAGGTCATGCTATTGAAACAACACTGACTGGTTCTTTAAATGGCAAATTAATTTCAGGACATGGAACAATAGATTAATAGATTAATGCGACTGAATTTTTGGGGGCATTTGTTAAGAAGCAATCAACAGTTATTAAGCATAAACGTCCTTTCGTACCTCAATTTTAGAGAGTGGGATCTCCCTAACCTTTTATAGGATTCAGTGATAACGTGCATGACCAAGCCCCAAATAACCAATGCAGACGTGATGGCGGAGAGAGATCAAATTGATTAAGTTTAAACCTGAAAATGGTTGTGGGTCATGCACGGATATCAGTGACAAAACTGCGTACTATTGGTATATAAATTATCAGCTGAAAAAGAAGAAAAAGAACAAGAAGACATTTATGAATATCGTTTGTGTAAGCGTGTTTGGGTGATGTAGTTGGGTGCAAACTTTATTTTCAAACTCGTGACAGTGAAAGCTGGCAAATTGCTTCTCATCGGGTCGATCGGTATAGATGCAGAAAGTCATACAAAGTTCAAAACTTCATAAATATGATCCAAACAATTAATATTTCATGATTCCACAAGAACATGCATCCATAAGAACGTGTTCTATATACAGGAATAGATGCAGAAAATATAACACACAATGCAAGAAATGAAGAAATTCAACAGAGCAACTCCTGGTAATTTTGACAAAATTTCATCTCATAAATCCAAAACGTCATAAATATGACCAAAAAAATCCCATCTCATAAATAGGATATGGACTTCACCATTCAGCATTAAATATGTGTCAAATGTTAAGACCACAGGCCCTAAAAAAAAGTTTCGGGAGGCTTGGGGGAGAGGTATAATGTGAAGTGTCGAAGACCCCACATTACGACACTTCACACCCACTCTGTTCTGAGGACCTGTTGTTCAGACGTATCCTGTGAAATCTATTGGAATAGACGCAAAAAATCGAGAAAGCCCCATAAAGTTCGGAAACGTTATAAATATGACAAAAATTTACATTGCATCTCATACATATCTACACATCTTCAAACCATGCTATACAAAGCTCTCAGAAGCTGCTGATAAAAACTGATGGAGAAGTTCATTACACAAGGTAAATATGACGGACGGACAAACAGATTTTTTGACAAAAATCAATATTTGCCGATTTTTTTCTATCATAAATAGTGCCCCCCCCCCCCCCCGCTTTATCAAACTTTCTGTGCTATCTCTGGAACGACACAAAATTGAGAGTTGACACTCCGTGAATTTGTAGTTTATCATATTGGTGTAGATTTTGCAGATTCAAAATAGCGGCCATGTGGGGTACCAGAAAAGAGATGATTTCGTGATTTCTCTTCAAAATTACTACTCGCTTGGAAAAATTATATTGCTACTTTTCGGCGAGGGAAAGTGGGAAAATTAATATGTACTAGTTTATCATGCAGTTTTTGCAGAGACATTATATAACTAAAAAAATCTAAAAATCTGACAAACAAGTCCCCAAAAATTGCCTTTTTGAAAATGACGTCATCAAAGTGGCCATCTTAGATTTTTACTTTTTCTGTCAGAGCCTGACACAAGGATATGGTTTGGTAAAGTTTCAGCCCTCTAGCTAAAAGGGTAAGAACAATTCCCCCTCCCCCCTCGGCCTGGACAGGTCCCAACTAGCCCAGAAGTTTACTTATAAAACATGATTCAGAAACGCCCAGCATAGTTGCCCTAGTTGATTTCACAAGAACATGGTTTATATATACTTGGATAGATGCAGAAATCTACGAGGCTTCTGATGAAAACTGTGGGGTATTTGATTACACAAGGTTAAAGTGATATATTTATTGTATTTTTTTACGATTTTATTACACGGTCTGTTGCAATCATACTTAGGTCCAGTGACGTCACACTGCCTTAATACATATATTCAAACTTTGTATGCACTTTCCAATGCTGGATTCAAGCTTATGGTGTGTATAATTTGCGTTTCAACACACCCACTGTTCCAATGTGCATGTTTCACCAAACATTGAATCCAGCATTGAAAAGTGCATACAAAGTTTGAAATATATGTATTAAGGCAGTGTGACGTCACTGGACCTGATTGCAACAGACCATCATAGAATACCATGCTTTATTTGCAGTTTACTCTGTAATAAAATCGTAAAAAATTACAATAAATATTTTCCCACACAGTTTCCAATGGTCTTTCATTTGATGGAAACTTTACTTGAGGGTTTACGATCACTTTAAGTATGACGAGCAGAAAGATATACAGAGATTTTGATGGACAGACGTACATTAGGGACGGGCAAATAGTATATGCCTTCCAGGACACTTCGTATGCGGAGGCATAGAAATCAGATCTGATAGTCCGTGAGCACCTTGAACCAACCAACAAACAAGATTATTCAGCTATGATATTACTATATACTGCATTTTAGCCAATCCCAGTAAACTCAGATATAATATCACGGAATATTTCCCTGATTTATCATCTTGGTTAACCTAGATTGCATTTTGGCAACCATGACAAATTTGCTTTTGGGGCTTCTCAAAATGACTAATTAGACCCCCCAAAAAAACACGTTTTGCAGGACCTCCTATTTCAATTCATCATGATACTAATACGGTCAGATATAAAAAGAGTTCAGATGAACAGTATTGTCGCCATTTTGATTTCAAAGATGCCTCACTCAGAAAGACAATAAAATACACGTAAGTTGTTTACTGATATTCTGGTATTCATGAACAGATTTGCCAATCATACTTTTCACTATTTATGCTAAATAGTAGTGTTTCTGTTAAACCTACATGGCCTGAAGGAGAGCACTTCCCCCCACCTTTGTTGCTCCTATGTACAACGACAAAAAATTTGAGAGCTGAAACTCCGTGACTTTGTAGATTATCATATTTTGAGCCTGTTTGCGAAAATATATGTTTCTGAAAGTTCCTGAAATGAGACGCTTGGTTACTAACCATATTTCTGAAAATATTGGCGAGGAAATCACAAAATCGCAAATGCAATAGCTTGTAACACAATGTTCATTGAATGCAAAAAAAATCACATTCATGTGTATTTTAGGAAATGAAATATGTTAGTATCTGTCTATATAATTATCTCACTGGTTCATCAGTTCACTGCGTGATGTTATCAAAGCATATTTGCATACCATATTTGCACAACACCTGAACAATCTTTGAAGTGCAATATCTCAGCAGCCAGTAGGAATATTTAGGAATATTCTCATGAAATAAATGTTGAAAATTTCAGAAACAAATATGGCAACTTCCTATCTTTCCCCACATAATTTTTCATTCGGGTTCCCTCTTTATAAACGTAATAACTTACGAAAATTAGGAAATAATTAGCTGGTGTGAAAGATAGAAAATATTTTGGAAAATTTAGAAAATCCTCTGATCGGTGCGGTATGCAACTATGCTCAGAATAACCGCAGTATGACAGGCTATGCAGTTTTATTGTTTCCAACGTATTGAGTTCGATAAAAGAAATAATTAAAAACTATCGCATTCTTGTTGATCGTAGATATTACCGAACTGAAATTTTGAAACAAATCCTGGCCATAATTGAGATAAAGTGTACCAAAAAAGCCCTAAGTTTTTAAGCATTTCTTTCATTCAAATATTTGGACGTTTGTCGCATCAGGGTAACATGAATCGCGTGCCTCCCTCGTAGCTATGCCATCAAAATATGATTACCGCGCATTTACTTTCAGCTTTGCAACTTTCGTGGTATGATTTTTGTGGACAACTCGAAGAATAACCTAAATGGACGCCAAAATCATTCAAGTGATCGTAAACCCTCAAGTAAAGTGTTTTTACACAGGGTAAACTGCAAATAAAGCATGGTATTCGATGATGGTCTGTTGCAACCATATTTAGGTCCAGTGACGTCACAATGCCTTAACACATACATTTCAAACTTCGAATGCACTTTCCAATGCATGATTCAAGCTTAAGGTGTGTATACATGTAGGTGTGTGAGTTTCAACATAGACTCACTGTTCCAATGTGCATGTTTCACCAAAATTAAGCCTTAAGCTTGAATCAAGCGTTGGAAGGTGCATACAAAGTTTCAAATATATGTATTAAGGCAGTGTGACGTCACTGGACCTGATTGCAACAGACCACCATAGAATACCATGCTTTATTTGGAGTTTACTCTGGGTAAAAAAAATCGTAAAAAAATACAATAAATATTTCCGGACACTGTTTCCAATGGTCTTTCATTTGATGGAAACTTTACTTGAGGGTTTACGATCACTTTCAGTAAAACAAAATTCTAATTTATTTCACCGCCGACCGCCAGCGCAGATTCATCGTGGATAATCGAAACTTAATGCTGATGCGTCCTATTCCAGTACTTGTTTTGATTTTCCGCCATCTATAACTTCTCTGGTGGTCGGCAGTGAAGTCAATTCGATTTTTTTCCGATTTCATCGTCCATTCAGATTGATTAATATTTTTGCATATCTCTCTCGTCAAAATTAATTAATTCTCTCAGCAAAAATCATGCCAGGAAGGGCACATAGCTAATAGGAAGTGCACGATAATCATATATAGTTGTTACCGGCATGGGATCAGATGTGATACGAGTTTGTGGTCTCTGGTTAATTTGCAAGCGTGCTAAAAACAATTACTACTCACATTTTCGTCGTTACCAAATGACGTACCAGATGTCCGGATTGCCAAAATCAGAAAATCCTTAAATTTTCCCAGTGCAGTTTTTCTTTCTCCGTGTCGTATATCCAAAATAGTATGCATTAAATCAGTACGAATGACAAACCTTGTCAAGTACATTCGAGTTTTGTTCCAGAGTTGTCCAGAGTTTTCAGCCAATCAGATTTTCTCTGTTTGAAAAACAGAGGAAATACGATTGGCTGCAAAGAAAACGAATACACATTGGTTATTCCCAGACAATACGACTGTTGCTTCAGTAATTATTATTGGCTACCGCATACAGAAGCTTTCCTAATTTTCGGCGGCAAATTTTGTATAGACTTATTATTCAGATGTGGGACCTTCTCTATTATGATCTATCTAATACACAGAATGAAGGTGAGAATATCCACAATTAAGGTGAGAATGCATATTCACACTTCACATTGTTAGTCGCGGACCCCCCTCTAAGACTTGCAGCTTGATTTCAAATGGCACATTCACCTTCGTACCATTTATATTAGACATTGGCTCTATTCACACTGAAATAAACAATACATATATTGATCAATGACATACAGTCTGTGCTATGGAAGACTGCAAAAAGTTCGTTGACCCATGTCCCAAAAGTAAATAACAACATCACATAAATTTTCCCCAAACTCAATCTGAAGATAAAATTTTCATAAAAAAAATTATGTGTTAATTCGGCTGCGATGAATATAACTGTCATCACCATCATCATCATTTGATTTCACTCCAACCACACAGGGTGGTACGATGGGTACAACCATGTACATATATTATGGCGACCACATATATATTGTATCAAACTTATGAATATACATTATTTATATTAAAATATACATTAATTACAAATATATTTATATGTATAACAGCAGATGATCCATTCATTAATATTTACAGAGTATCATACCCTCATTGATAAATTTGCATATTTTTTTTCAGTTGACGTAGATCTTCTGTTTGAAAAGCATCTCTTAATTTGATCACATTCGGTCTAACATAAGTATATCGTGCTAGATATTTTGAGCGTGAGTCTACTAATTTTGGACACAAGAACATAAAATGGAACTCATTTCCAAAACTGTTTGTTTCACACGCTGCTATGCGAGTATCTTTCGGCCTTTGTGGTTTGACGCAATCTTCCTGTTTCTATCGGGAGTTTATGACCACAAGTGTGAAATTTTGATACGATTTTTCTGCTTTTTTTCATCAAGTAATTTCGGGTAACTTTTCAAATGAAATTCCGCTTTGTATATTCTGTAGATAACGCCTTTTGAGGAGTAATACATATCGCTATACCATTTCTGAATAAACTGGTCTTTAAGGGTTGTTCTAAAAATAAGAAAAAGTCCCATACATATTGAATTCAGTATCATATAACATAGATTTAGCATGGTTTAATCAGGGATATTTAGCTATATCTCTTTGGGCATAAATAAAATTGTATATTACATACGTGAGTTTTTGTCTTTTCCCTTAATCAATTTCAACGAGAATACGAGACCGTTCTTATACACTCACTTTGATATACAGCAGGTACACCCCGAGTTCTCCATAAACCATAAAATTCGGCGAAGATTTCTTGATGCCTAAAATTCTTTTACAAAATTGTAAATGAAACGATTCGGCAATACTCATTTTCTCGAAACCTCAGATTTTACAACCACGTAAAACGATTGGTTGTACCACTTGATCAAACAGTTTCAGCTGACAATCAATAGGTGAGGACAGATTTCGAGTTTTCCTATATACACCAAATAAAGCTTTCGATGCTTTCGCAATGAGTTGCTTTCTTGCAGATACGTATTTATCAGTGTCAGAGAGATGTTCACCCTGTCCTCGTCATAAAGAAGTCACACAATTTTGCCCTATCTGGCATATTGATGAAGTTAACCCTATATCTGGCCTGGGCAATTTGGTGCCTGGGTGGACCATTTCGACCCCCACCCCTCTCAACCCTCGTAAATATTTTTTCTTATCTCTTGAGCAAGCGGACTGAAACTCATCACATCCTAGGATTGATGAGTAAAGTTATACCAGAAAATGTCAGAAAATCCCAGGTGGCTGTGTTGATGACTTTTATTTATATATTTTCTTCAAAAAACTACATGATAAATTAGCAAATAAAAATCTGACGCGAAGTAAAATAGTTTTGCTTACTTTTACTCGTAGAAAAGCAAAAATTTTGAAGAAAATGATGAAAACGGAAATTTTCTGGTACCCCACATGGACGTCATTTTGAAATTACCCATGCTCCAGTCTCGCGGGGTTATGCAAACCGGCTGTAAACTGGTCAGTTGGGAAATGGACATTCCCTCCCCTCTCTCCGGACATTCTCGCACCGTACTTACTTCTCCTACACTTTTTTAATGTAATTTTGTTTCTTAATTATATTTCCAAAAATGACCTCCAAAAACTCATTATGCCAATCTTGGAACCCATTCCCTCTTCATCGCAATGTCGAATAACATATTTCTAGCTGATACAGTCATCAAAATCTGTTACTTGTAAATATGAAGATTTTGGTTGACCGATGGCGGCCATATTGTGTTTGCGGTGCAACTTGAAATGATATTTTGGTGGACCTCGACCCATCGATCATGTAGGCCAAGTATCGATCATCGATCATCAATCAGTTCAGTGGTTCTGGAGATTAATATATTACCAATCTGGCAACATTGATGAAGTTAACGTTATCTGACCTGGGCAATTTGGGGCCTGAGTGGATCATTTCGATGATTCCTAAAATTCTTTTACAAAATTGTAAAATTCTCGATTACAAATACACTTAAAAAAAGCTTCTGCCACAGACTACCACGACGAAGAGAGAGACCCGGATGTTGAACTTTGCCCTGGAGTTGCATGAAGATGAATGGTTTAGAATAGTTTATTTGTGTAAAAGTTGTGCCCAGCAGGGCTAAAACGCAATCATACATACATATAGAACATACACAACAAACATCAGACAACAGATAAAACATGCAAATATATAAAAGGAAGATGTGATGTAAGGGGGATAACTCTGCATTCACTAACAAAATATTTAAAAAAACACGTTATTAAATGTATATTGAATGTAAAAACATTCATATACAATTATTTAATAGCGCTACGCTGTGATTCTGTGATCCGCAATTATTCTCACCGTGCATGTACATGTACCATAAAGTCTTTTCTGTGATATCCGAAAAAAATTATGCGTTTTCTTTCATTTTGGGATAGAAACTACACATTATATGGGACCAAATCCACGCTAAACTGGACCGAAGCTCAGATGAATTTCATTGCGCACTTTATCTAAGGTTGATATCGAGAAGCGCGGAATCCGATCACGATGACATATTCCTGGTTATTTTAGACTGCTTGTTCGAGCGGTCTCGTTATCTAGAGAAATTTTTGAATGAAAACGAACGAGTTTTAAAAATAGACACCGTTGTAGGTGTTTTCAATCCAGAAAAAGCGAGAATTGTGCGTTAAACATTAGAGAAACTGTTCCACGGATACAAGCGTCCAGTCCGTCATTCAATATTCAGCCGTCGTCCATAATCCATAAGACCTAATTCAAATAATAACATTAGCACCAAATTAAAAAGATAAATCATAGCATACATGAAACTAGGATAATTTCCTGCAAGACAAGCGGTCAAAAGTTTTCAATGATGCCAGCATGACATCATGATGTTCCAAAATTATCAAATCCGTATCGCTGATCTGTATTCTTAATCCACATGATATACGTTGTAAAGTTGTTATCTAGAGTATGATGTATCTCAGTCACGCTTTGATTGGGACTGTTCATATGAACACTATGAAGATCTTGAAATACATAGGTTCATACGATCCCTAGCCCCGGGTTAAGCGGACACAGTTTACGAAACCATAGTTCTTGAACGCTACGATCGTATTTTGCTATCAGCATGCGATCTATCGCCAAATTTGAGAAACTTCGAGATATATAGCCCTGTTTTACAAGTTTCTGAAATAATGTTTTGTGACGTTGATCAAAATCGTCACATTTAACACAGGATCTAGCAAATGCTACTAGCCGAGATATGTATACGCCATATGCAGGTCTCTCTGGTATATTACTGTTCAAAAAGGGATGGTTTACGATGTCGAAATTGTAATCACATCTTCTGTCGTAAAGTCGACGAGAGAGAAGGCCCCCTTCATTTTTATAGAGATACAGGTCTAAATAAGATGTGTCGCTATGGCCATCTATAGTTTCCTTCAAATTCAGTGAAGGTGGATATATATGCTTCACTGTGCTTCACTGGAGAGAACATTCAGACCATGCATCTTAACCCTACCTGGCAAAATGGCCCCCCTACCAAAGTGTTTGCGCTATCTCCGGGACGACAAATAATGGAGAGCTGAAACTCCGTGCCTTTATAGGTTATCATACTGGGGTCATTTTGAGCCTATCTGCATGACCCCCCGAGCAGAGGATCATGGGTAAATTCAAGATGGCGACCACGTGGGGTAACAGAAAAGTGATTTTTTAGTCATATTTCTCCAAAATTTCTGCTTTTCCACGATGAAAAGTGGCCAAAAGCTATTTTATTTCACATCACATTTATATTTACTAATTTATCATGCAGTTTTTGCGGAGGAATTGCATAAATAAAAAATCCGGAAAATCTGACCAAAAAATGCCGTTTTGAAAATGACGTCACTGTGACCATCTTGGATTTTTTTACATTTTCTGGTAGAGCTTGACTCAAGGGTATGGTGTGGTCATCATCATCATCATCATTTTATTTCACTCCGACCTCTCAGGGTGGTACGAGAGGTATACAGCTATGACATATATACATTTGGCGACTACATGCGTGTGTAAACATAATCAATACATAAACATTTATACAATAATTGAATAGTCGTATTTACAAAGTTCCATACCTTCCTTGACAAACTTGCATATATTTTTCAGCTTATGTACATCTTCAGTTTGGAAAAAGTTTCTGAGTTTGATTACATTTGGTCTAACGTAAGTTTTGACGGGAATATACTTTGCTCTTAAAGCATTCAATGTTGGACACAAAAACATAAAGTGAAATTCGTCCCCAATGCTGCGTGTTTCACATTAACGTTCAGATGGAGGTATTGCTATGTGACGCCATCTTCCTGTTTCTATTGGGAGTTTATGATTGCAGGTTCGAAATCTGGATAGGATTTTTCTGCTTTTATCATCCAGATTCTTCAGGTAGAATTCCAGCTCAAAATTTGTTTTGAAAATTCGGTATATAACACCCTTTTTGAGTAATACATGTCACTGTACCATTTTTGAATAAATTGATCTTTCAGCGTTTGCTCCAGATTTTTTAGAAAACAGACAGCATTGTTTACACTTTGAGAATCCCAAATATAGTTGAAACCAGTATTGTATAGTATGGTTTTAACGTGGTTTAGCCAGGGATAGTTGACTACTCCTCTCTGAGCGAAAATAAATCTGTATATGACATATGCCAGCTTGCTTTCTTTCCCTTGTATCATTCGTAACCAGAATGAAACCATACTAACATAGACTCTGATGTATAATGGGTACACACCGAGTTCTCCATATACCATAAAATTGAGCGACGATTTTTTGATTCCTAAGACTCGTTTACAGAATTGTAAGTAAAATGATTCGAGTATATCTAATTTCTCAAAACCCCATATTTGACAGCCATATAACAAGATTGGTCGAACCACCTGATCAAAAAGTTTCAATTGACAGTCAATAGGCAAACACAGATTTCGAATTTTTCTGTCTACTCCAAATAAGGCTTTTGACGCTTGTGTAATGAGCTGCTTTCTCGCAGATATGTATTTGCCAGTATATCTCATTAATACCCCAAGATAGCAGTATTCGTTAACAAGATCGATTGTTTTGCCTTTAAAGAGAAACGTAGGTAATTTCTTCGGTAGACGTCTACAAAATAGGACAATTTTAGTTTTAATAATATTGACATCTAGTTCCCATAAATCACAATAACTCTCAAAAACGACGAGGGCATTTTGAAGACCACGCTCCGTTTCTGCTAGGAGGATTGTGTCATCAGCATACAGTAAAATCAGTAACAGTATAAAAATCTAGCTAGCTCAAGGGGTGAGAAAAATAATTAGGGCAACCCCCGCCGTCCAGGATACGTTCCAAAAAGCCCAGGCCAGGTAAGGTTAATTCTGACCAGAAATTACGACTATTTCAATTATTGGAGTAATGGTATAAGTATATATAGACCTAATAGGTTTGCGTAAAAGATTATTAATGCTTCTATTGGTGGCCGATGAGGAGACCCCATGGTTTATTTCCGGCTAATCTGGATAACCCCATTGTGCGCAATAAACGTGTGTGCTCTTTTAAAAGTACCCGAAATGAAATTATTATACGTCTGCTCATATAAATGGGCTAAAATGAGCCCAACTGGATAAGCTATGCATGCAGAAAGTGTCAGAGCTCTTTATTTATTTCCATTCCCGAGTGATTAGGGGAGTTGAGCGTGTCTGGATGAGGGGGAGCGGGAGGGAGTAACTCATCGAAGCACGCTACACGCCGTTAACCCTACCTGGCCTGGGGAGGGGGGGGGGGACCATTTCGCCTCCAACCAAACTTTTTGCGCTATCTCCGGAACGATAAAAATTGGAGAGCTGAAACTCCGTGACATTATAGTTTATCATATTGGGGTCATTTTGAGCCTATTCGCATAACCCCCTGAGCAGATGATCATGGGAAGTCCAAGATGGCGGCCACATGTGGTAGCAAAAAAGTGAGGTTTTTGTCATATTTCTTCAAAATTTCTGATTTTCCGCGATGAAAAGTGAGCAAAAACTATTTTATTTCACATCACATTAATATTTACTAATTTATCATGCAGTTTTTGCGGAGAAATTCCACAAATAAAAAAATTCGGAAAATCCGACCGTAAAATCGACCAAAAAATACCGTTTTTGAAAATGACGTCACTGTGACGGCATCAAAGCGGCGATCTTGGATTTTTTTTTTACATTTTCTGGTAGATCTTGACCCAAGGGTATAGTGTGGTAAGTTTCAGCCCCCCACCCCCCAAGGCCAGGATACGTCCCAAAAAGCCCAGACCAGATAGGGTTAAAAAGTTCTGTAAGACAAATAATATTTACCCGAGGAGCCGTAAGGTGAAACAGATATCTAACTTGGTACGTGGAGACGACGGTTATCAATTCACGTTATTTCCCAAAATCATGGACATGGCAGCTGAAGCCATCAGTGTAATGGTTTATCGTTTTCTTCATTCAAACTACTATCACTGCAGCCCCTATAACAAACCGGAAATACACAGAAGGAATGTTTTCTGTCACTTGCAAATTGCTTCCGTACAGCCTTCGGATATTCGTCTTGTTTCGTCCATTTAATTCAGCAATCAATGTGTGTAACCAACAACATTCGGTCGCCAACTGAGTGGAGTGCATCCTGTCCCCTTACAGACTACAGAAGAGACAGTTTACGCTGCAGTAGAGGTTCTCAGCAGGTTTATTTATAACATACGATTTCCAAATTTGTATTCGTTCTCCGTTTACACAAAAAGTGTCATCAAGCAGAGAATTATAACAATTGATTTGGCGAGAGTAATACTGTTGGAATCTTGACCAGGGCATGATGACGTTGTTCAGAAAACGGAACACCTTCAATGGTCAATTTATAATTAACCCTTTCTGGCCTGGCCTTTTATAGGACTTGTCCGGGTTATACTAGAAAATGTAAAAAATAATCCGAAATGGCTGGTTTGATGACGTCACGTATTCAAAATGGGCAATTTTTTTTATCGATTTTTCAGACAGATTTTCGAATTGTTTACCTATGCATTTTCTTTGCAAAAACTGCATGATAAGTTAGTAAATAATAGTCTCATGTGAATTAAAATAGATTTTGCCCAATTTTGCTCGAAGAAAAGCAAGAACCTTGAAGAAAAATGACGAAAACATCACTTTTCTGGTACCCCCAAATGGGCCAGCTTACCCTTTTGATGTCGTTCTGGAGACAGGCGGGAAAGTTTGGTAGTGAAGCCATAATCCCCCCAGGTCCGGTAGGGTTAACATATCATATTCTTATCAATCTTCATCTGTAAAAGTCTATAATCCAAACGCTAAACTTTATCTGATTTATCTAATTCACGTCAATTAATGATCGCCCGAAGGTGGTCATCTGAAACTGCTGTTTCCGAAACACAATTTCCTCGAACCGGGATTCTACCGATAAAAAGATGGTATCCACCCGAACACAGGCACTAATGGAATAACACTGTACCTGTAGTTAATCTATAACTCGATTTAGAGATTCACTGATTACCCATTAGGAAAAAAATACATTGTCCATTAAAAAAAATTGTATTTCTGTAACAGGTTGCGTTCTGATTCTGATAAGCACAATTCCTTCTTCTAGTTGACCTTTTTGTAAGTAGATCGGGCATTCCATATTTCCCGCAATGCTTTGTGGAAATATTTGTATTTACCGTTAGTATATTTCCATGTTATATTTGCCAAAATAGTACTGAAGTTTACCGTATCCAGAACAGGGTTCAAACCTTTGAAAAACAATCCAAAATATTAAATTCCATTAATCACTGTATGAGTTGGAGAAAGAAAAAAAATAATAAATACAGTATTTCTTTATAAAGAAACTTTCTGTTTGAAAAAAGACTTGCTGTTGGGTCTTGTCAGCTGTCTGACAAGGCTGGCGCAAGACTAGATCAGCCGACAAGTACTGCCGGTGATCCACGCATGTTTATTTAGCAAATGAGTATTAAATTAAAGAAAATTAAAGAAATTTAACCTGAAAATCCTGAAAATCTCAGCTTATAAACTCCCAAAGATCTGCTGTTAAATTTCTATACATTTCTGATGTCAACAAGAGGGTGCATGGTTTCTCTGGGTTTGCACGATCAAGGGAGATATCAAATTCTAAATAAAGTTTACTGGGAATCAGGTTGAAATGATTCGCGCGCCGATCGGGAATAAATTACTTACATAGCCTCTTTGAAATGAGACAAACGACTCCCGCAATTGCCTATATATGATGCAGGGAAGACAGTACAAATCTTTGCAACTAACAAATGTTCCTTTATTTATTTGAGAACTTTAGCGTGAATGAGTACAGCTTTAACGTCGTTTTCAACATTTTTTTTTTCAGTCATATCTCGACGGTACATGTGCCGGGACAAGAGAGCGCTCACAGTTCCTATTATCCTGGACACTGATCAGTCCAGCTAGTATACCACCCGGTAATCCATCCATTAATTCAGAAGTAGCCCAATCTTAAACCTAGCCTTGGAGAATTACAATATGAGCGACGGCCGAGATTGGACTAATGTTGGAAACGCAGTCACTCGTTGGTCATTTCTCAATTATGCATGAAGAAAGTTCATAGCTCTTTGGATTTTGTGCTTGAATTTTCTTCTTTTTTTTTCTTTTCTTTCTTTTTTTGTTATCCAAAGTTGTCTGTTTAACAGCAGATGGCAATTGAGATATATTTTTTTCCATTAGCTTTTTAGGAAATGATTTTATCGCAAGATGATTAACTGCCTTTCTGGTCAGTTGATCTGATTTCTAAGGAGCGTTGATGTTTTATCAGATCTTGAATAACATATAAATATCGGTATTCTCAGAGAGCTGAAATGTATCTCTGAGCACCATGATGGGAAGGTAAGTATATTGAAATAGTGGTATGTTTTTTGTTGTTGTTGTTGCTTTTGCAGTTGTAATACCGTTGTGGAGGATAAGAACGTCCGGTGGCTTAGAGTGCCTGGCTCTCTGTCTAAAAGTGCCCGTCTCTTTGGCTAAGAGTGCCCGGCTCTTTGGCTAAGAGTCCCCGGCTCTTTGACTAAGAGAGCCTGGCTCTTTGGCTAAGAGTGTCCGGCTCTTTGGCTAAGATCTCCCAGCTCTAATATTTTTCCCAATTTAAAGATAAAAGTCCGTCCTCAGTTTCTGTAGGAAATGTTGAGATTACGAAATTCCTAGCCAGGATATTCTTATCAATCACGACGGCATCTTTTATGCAGTTTAACGCCTTAATCAGATCTTTTCGTAGTCCTTTTGTAGAGTTCAACTTGTTATACACGCCACAAAAAAGAAATAATAATAAATTATGCAAAACTAACTACTAACGTTTGACAATCTCCAAAGTAGACGCCATGATAAGCTTGGCTAAGCGAGAGGCACATCATGGGAGCATCGAGCCAGAAGCTGCCGTGTGCGCTGGGTTCTAACATGATAAGCTGTGTTAATCGTGGATACTTCTCTCACTGGGAAGTCGTGAAATGTAAGGTTTCATTTAGTGCGTTTTGGAGCGAAACTTTCTGTGTTGAAATTAACATGGTTTGGTGAGGATATCAACGTATTTGCAGATAATAGTGTTGATTTCAACACAAATTCGGGTTGATTCTTTCACATCTCAAAGGTGATTAAAACATGCACTCATATTTATCTATAGGATATTATTTGCGTGTGTTGTGGTAGCGGCTATCGGGTTGACCTCGGCTCATCGTAATAATCACTGCTGTGAAGCGGTTTACGGATGTGGGGCTTCGGGAACTGGAAACTGTCTTCCAGGAGAAGACGAGACCACGTGGGTGTATCCTGGAGATCTGTGTCGGTAGGCCTATTGTTGTGGTTAATACATGACAATTATTCGCCCTATTACACTCTTACAACGATATTGTTAGCTTTAACATCTAGGGTGTTGGAGGAGGGAAAGCGTTTAGAAAGTGTTGTATTTATAACATATAAGTGATAAACGCAACATTTTAAGCTGTTTAAGTGCATTTTAACACTTAAAAGTGGTGAATACAACACTTTCTAAGTGCTTTCTCTCCTCCACCACTCTAGATGTTAACGCTAACATTAGCATTTTAAGAGTGTACATCACTGGTTAAATAACAGATAACTCGCAGTTTTTTCTGAGATGTGAATAGATATTAGTGTCATATTCCAGCTATCAATTTATCGTTAAAAGTGCATTCCATAATATCCGATATTGATATACCGAACTGTGACGGTTGGTCCTAACCTGTTGGTGTTTTGCTGTTTTGATGTTTTATCACTTCCTGGTTGTTCTTTTTTTTTTCTTTTTTTTTTTGATTTTGTTAATCATAAACCAGTCTTCTATGAGATGAATATTCAGCAATTGCGTTTTCACCGATTATCTCTCTATCTTAGTTTTCACACAACTAGACCATAAATCAAGGTATGCCTATTTCGTTTTTCATTTCTCGAAATTCTCACTGATTTTGGCTAATTAATTTAATTTTAAACTATTTTCAGTGATGTTTAATTAATTTTTACGTATAGTTCAGCATGTTTAGTATGACGAGGTAGCCTTCTTTAAGTGTCGAAGTCTTTCGTTTGGGAGTGAAAAGATGGCTCAAAACGTCATGCTTATTTCATTCAGGGAGATAACCCCTGTAATCAAATTTTACTTCGTTACTGCATTAAGGAACTTCTAAAACCAATTTCAAATATATGTTACTGTTTCCAATAGCAGATTTTGGTGTTACTGGAAAGAGTCACGTTATTTAAAATTGTGTTCCTTTGTTGATTATAGTATCGATCTGTTAGCTCGTTATCAAAGAAAGTAACGTTACTCAAATTCGTACTTTAATCGATTGGTATATGATCAGTTTATCGTGCAGAATTCAAGAAATTTATATTTAGTTTCACAAACGAGGGATTTTCTCGGTTAAGCATTACAATCCCTTGGCACTGCTTCCATGCGTGGGTCAAGTTGTAAAAAAAAGCTGGATATGAGACGACAATTGCCGAAAAACGGCGGAACCAGTTCAGAGTATGGCAAAATTTAAAGCAAAATGGTACCGTAGACTCCGTACTGAAGATGTTCTGAGGCAATCAGGCTGATTAAAGATTCACTCTGGCAGTATACACTGATTAATATCCTTTAAACGTAAACGGAATATTCCTTAGCTACATATATATCATCAGCGGAGTAGACCTTGAATTCTTTAAGTAATTATCCATAAAGTTATAAGAAATTTAAACTTCTGTGTTAATTCAAGTTAATTTCATATTTCACCAGGGTTAATGTTCAGGACCACTTCACACAGTTTTACCAAAGATATTAGTCCAGTTTCAATTTGACCAAATCTACCCTAAAGTAGCCCAATTATTAAGATACTTCGTTACCTTTCGTTTACCTAGTTTATCCCTCGAAACTGTCATCAACAGCCCAAAAGTTCACCTATCGGACGGAGAAATCTCAAATTTACACTTGATTTTCAGCAAAAGTTCAATATGTAATATGTATGATAAATTTATAACCAAAGAAATTGTATGTTCGCCAAGTCATTTTTTCTAAGATAGCGTACTGAGCGCACATTTTTGATTGAACCCTAAAATTCCATTGAAAATCATGTTATTTCTTAGATTCCGACATTTCCACCACCGCTTTAATGTTGCGTTTAAATCATACGAAAATGACATAAAAAAATACAATGTCAAAATACATGAAAATTTCGACCATTACTTAGAGGGGTTTCCATCACTTTTGTTTGCTTCTGGAAAAAAAACAATACACTAAGGGATGTGATCATATCCATGTGCCCATGGTTTGAATTTTCCATCCCAATTCCTCATTCCTATTCTTAAACTGCTGCCATTATAAAGAAAAAAACCCAGTATGGTGACCCCTTCCATTATGCATACGAAAATTACACAATATTTATTCAAATAGTACGACGACTCCTTGTTTTTTTCATGATTTGTCTTACTTTGGCCAAACAAGTTACTATTTAAGAAATAGTGTTTTCATAGACGTGCTCAATGGTTATTTTACACACGGTTAGTATGGGAAACTTTATATTTTTGGGCAAGGGCGAAGCACGAAATGCCCCCTCCCAATCATTTTTATTACCCCTTGAGCTAGGGGGGTGAAACTTATCACACTATACCCTTAGATCAAGCTCTACTAGAAAATGTTAAAAAAATTCAAGATGGCCTCTTTAATGACGTTACAGTGACGTCATTTTAAAAAACGGCATTTTTTTTATCGATTTTTGGGTCAGATTTTCCGAATTTTTTATTTATGCAATTTCTCCACAAAAACTGCATGATAAATTAGTAAATAATAATGTGATGTGAAATAAAATAGTTTTTGCCCACTTTTCATCGCGGAAAATCAGAAATTTTGAAGAAATATGACGAAAAAAAAATCACTTTTCTGGTACCCAACGTGGACGCCATCTTGAATTTACCCATGATCCTCTGCTCGGGAGGTTATGGAAATAGGCTCAAAATGACCCCAATATGATAAACTATAAAGTCACGGAGTTTCAGCTCTCCATTTTTTGTCGTTCCGGAGATAGCGCAGAAAGTTTGGTAGGAGGGGGGAGGGTTAAATGTAAATGCTTCCATTCTTGTCTGTATATTACAGGATGGATACAGAGGGGTCACTGTCGTTCTTATGCCCTTGTAAACTTAGGAACCGACAGGTATGCCTTGACGGGAAAGCGGTGAAAATAAGGAAACTAAGCATGGAGGGATTACAGCAGGTTTACGACAACCTCAGGATGACAACCAACTTGGCTTTTCATCATATGTGTAACTAAAGGTAATAAACAAGAAATCTCAAACTTTGCTGTTTCATAATACATGTAAGTTCAAATGTTAACCCTATCTGGTCTGGGCTTTTTGGGACCTGTTCAGGCTTTCTCAAATTTGGTACACAGGTTCCCCTTGGGGTCTAGTTGTGCAAGATACCTTTTTTAGTCCGATTCGAAAATCCAATATGGCCACCAGGCAGCCATCTTGGATTTTCCCATGAAATCTTGTTATCGCGATTTCTCAGGAACTACTGCATGGATCTTTCTCAAATTTGATACACAGGCTCCCCTTGTGGTCTAGTTGTGCAAGATACCTTTTCTAGTCCGATTCGAAAATCCAATATGGCCACCAGGCAGCCATCTTGGATTTCCCCATGAGATATTGTTATCGTGATTTCTCGGAAACTACTTTATGGATCTTTCTCAAATTTGGTACACAGGTTCCCCTTGGGGTCTAGTTGTGCAAGATACCTTTTTTGGTCCAATTCGAAAATCCAATATGGCCACCAGGCAGCCATCTTGGATTTCCCCATGAGATATTGTTATCGTGATTTCTCGGAAACTACTTTATGGATCTTTCTCAAATTTGGTACACAGGTTCCCCTTGGGGTCTAGTTGTGCAAGATACCTTTTTTGGTCCGATTTGAAAATCCAATATGGCCACCAGGCAGCCATCTTGGATTTCCCCATGAGATATTGTTATCGCGATTTTTTGGGAACTACTCCATGGATCTTTCGCAAATTTGGTACACAGGTTCCCCTTGGGGTTTAGTTGTGCAAGATACCTTTTCTGGTCTGATTCGAAAATCCAATATGGCCACCAGGAAGCCATCTTGGATTTCCCCATGAAATATTGTTATCGTCATGTAAATTTGGTACACAGGTTCGCCTTGTGGTCTAGTTGTGCAAGATACCTTTTCTGGTCCGATTCGAAAATCCAATATGGCCACCAGGCAGCCATCTTGGATTTCCCCATGAAATAGTTATCGCCATTTCTCAGGAAGTACTGCATGGATCTTTCTCAAATTTGGTACACAGGTTCCCCTTAGGGTCTAGTTGTGCAAGGTACCTTTTACGGTCCGAATCGAAAATCCAATACGGCCACAAGACGACCATCTTGGATTTCCCCATGAAAATCGCGATTTCTTAGTAACTACTACATGGATCTTTCTCAAATTTGCTACACATGTTCCTCTTGGGGTCTAGTTGTGCAAGATACCTTTTCTGGTCTGATTCGAAAATCCAATATGGCCACAGGGCAGCCATCTTGGATTTCCCCTTGACACCATGTTATTGCGATTTCTCAGGAACTATTGCATGGATCTTTCTCAAATTTGGTACACAGGTTCCCTTGGGGTCTAGTTTTGCAAGATACCTTTTCTGGTCCTATTCGAAAATCCAATATGGCCACAAGGCAGCCATCTTGGATTTCCCCAGGAAACTTTATTGTCATTTCTCAGAAAGTACTGCATGGATCTTTCTCAAATTTGATACACAGGTTCCCCTTGGGGTCTGGTTGTGCAAGATACCTTTTCTGGTCCTATTCGAAAATCCAATATGCCACCAGGCGGCCATCTTAGATTTCCCCATGCAACTTTGTTATCGTGATTTCTCAGGAAGTACTGCAGGGATCTTTCTCAAATTTGGTACCTAGGTTCCCCCTGGGGTCTAGTTGTGCAAAATACCTTTTTCGTTCCGATTCGAAAATCCAATATGGCCACCAGGCGCCCATCTTGGATTTCCCCATGAAACTTCGTTATCGTGATTTCTCAAGAACTGCTTCATGGATCTTCCTCACATTTGGTACACAGGTTCCCCTTGTGGCCCAGTTGTACCAGATATCTTTTTTTGGTCCCATTCGAAAAACCAATATGGCCACCAGGTGGCCATCTTGAATTTCCCCTTGAAACATTGTAATCGTGAATTCTCAGGAAATATTTCATGGATCTTTCTGAAATTTGGTACACAGGTCCCAAATGGGGCCTAGTTGTGCTAGATACCTTTTTTGGTCCGATTCGAAAATCCAAGTTACGCTTCAAATTAATACGGTATTCCCGAGTTGTGACGTTGCATCACAAGAGTCGGCGGATCAAACGGTGGGGCATATTCTAAAAATTGACTATAGAGAATATCCATACCTTCACCTTCCATATCAAGGAGTTCAAATACGGGATTAAAATGTACTTCTTCAAATTTTAAATCGGTTTCCTTTAGTCCATTCAGTTGCAAGTAAACTGCCCCACCGTTTCGTCTGCGGGCGGGTCGGCTACATGAAGGGATGTCATTCTTGTGACACAACGTCACAACTCGACAACTGTAGACTGCTGCATGTTTCGATCCAAGGGAGATAATCATGATTGAGACACTTTCGAAGTTCAACATTACTGCGCGGACCGGATCCCTTCAGTATTAAGTATTGTACCATCTTACTATTTTCGAGCTTGGTATCTTAAAAGAGATATCTCAAAACTAGCCCAGTAAACAGAACAGAATTAGCATTCGTTCCTAAGTAATATAAAATCTGAAGTATGTTTCATAGCTCATGGCAAAGTGTCAAAGAGATTTGTCTTCGCTTCCAATACCCAATGGTGACACGTGGAAAAAAAATACTACAAAACGAAGACGAAGGATCCTCCATACATGTACATTCACTTTCAGGCTAACTTTGCTCATTTCTCTTGTACTATAACAACCGACATAAGTGCAGTTTCTAGAAATCTTGAAACTCCTGAAACTTAGAAAGATGATATCTTGGTGTTTTCCTGTGTCCTTTTTTCTATCTTTTTCGCTCAGATTCAAAATTCCGTAAACAAAATTACAAATCAATCGTTTGTTCTTAGTAACAATGGACAAAAAGATACTCTTGTCATTAGCTTACAATTATCGGACAATGGTGGACGCCAAGATCCTTCAGGCTTGATAGGGTAAATTCTCTTTATGCTTTGACAAAATAGCGGAAAACATTGCGAATGTCTGTACGATCGGGAACCACATACCGGAGAATGCAAGTATGCCTGATTTCCGATATAATTTTCATTAATTCTTAGACGAAAGATCTGCAACAGCGCAGCAGTGCAACAATGGAGATACGATTGCTAAAAGTGTGCTCCCTGACCTAGGCATTTCTATCGGGGATATTCTCGTTGTAGCAAAAATGTCACACATAAAACCAAAATTATGATGGCAGGCAATATATTAGGAAATATTATTATTGAAGAACCAAAAATGTTTTTGGTCAGAGATGTGATGTTTCGTGTTACAAAATACCCCTGAAATGCCTCAAAATTACCAAAAATAGGACCGGGGGCACATTTTTTATCATATTTTTATCTATTTGTATGCAACTGACGATCACAATTCTTTCGAGGCTGATATTTCGGTGTTTCATCTTCAAGAAAATAATAGTTTTACAGATTAAAGAGTGACAAAACGACCTTATCACCGTCACGAACAAAGAAGTTTTTCACATATCAACGTCTAGCGTTTTACACATATATATTTTCAGGAGTGGAGACAAACAACCCCTCCCCAGTCTGCGGTACACATCTAAATCGCCCAGGCCAGATAGGGTTAAGGAGAATATTTCAGTTTTGTCGCTTCTCTGTTGCTTTGGGTTTTCTGTGTTGTCCTATGCAGACATACCTTGCAGATAGTAGACACTAAACCTCGTGCCTTCGTCGGTATACTACAGCTAGTCACGCTACATATGAATATTATCTGCAACTTACAATGTAGGGTAATATAGACATCGAGTTTTCTTATAATTGTTGTATATTATTTTTGCAGTCTGAGAGCGCACGTGTGGAGTTGATTCATCGAGAGGGTACCTACATTATTGCTATCGTCATACAACTGTGATACTTTTATATGCGGATCATTTAAGAAAATAAATAATTGACTTGAATAGGTCAGTCGTTCTTGTCTTTCTATGCAATTGGCGGGATCTGTTCAGTTCCAAATTTCAGGAACTGTTGTGTCACGCTTCATAACTTGTCTCTTTGCACGCTCAATGGGAAGGGAACTCCTCCCTGATTGTTTAAATTCCTTGTGTGAGAGCCAGTCACTTTTGGCAGATTTATTGTCGGTGTCGTTCTTTTTTTTCTTTTTTTTTCTTCTTTTTTTTAGAAAGGTGTGAAATAGCTCTCTGTCCTGTCTCTCTGGGATGCATGCTTTTCTCTCATTATTCGACTTTATTTGCAATACACGGACGAGAAGGGGAACACAATCTGCATTTCAGTGGACCATTTTGTGGTATGGTACAATATGTCAACCAATCAGCACAGAATCCACTCGCCGTTAAGTGGCCATATGGATACCACGTAGTACAATGTCTTGATCGTGTTGACATGAATGGTCGCAATCAAATCCCGACTCTTGATCGGAGGATCCAGTTTGCACATCGAGCTGATAAATTTCTGACCAAACAGCGGAAGGTCATGGTATGTGGACCAGCCTATTAGTGGCGGGCCGAAAATCAGTGTGAGCATAAGGTAGCCACAGCAATTCTGTAATGAGCGGCGGTGATACTAATTTCTCGTAAATATAGCAGTGGTAGAGGAGGGGGGATTAGGCTTAATGTCACACTCAAGGTTGTTTTACTCATATGGTGACAGTCAATTTGGTTGATGGGGGAAGCCGGAGTACCAGGATAGAATCACCGCCCGTCTGCAAGTAACCGACAAATTTCCACACATGGTCCAGCTGGGATCGAACCCATGCCGGTTCAGCGATGTGAGACTAGCGATCACCAGCGAAGCGCCTTAGACCACTCGGCCACGGAGGGCTCGTATATTGGAAGAGGAACAGGTAATCAACTGTGCATAACCGGATGACTCGAAACCACAGACGCTATTCACGAAAATAAAGGTCATGCATTCGGTTAGAGACCTAAAATGGCCCAAAATGTTTAGAACAATTTCCGACGTCACAAAGACGTCATAATTACCCCCTATCCGTCCTGAGGCGGAGATATTTGACCCTCATTAACCTATTTGACAGATTTCCAGAACGGAAAGGAATTATGAACCGAAACTTTCTGACACCATACTTTATCACACGGGGGTATTTTAAGTCATTATGCGAAAGAATATAGTGATCATGACATCAAAGAAAGGTACTCTGAAAAACAAATAAACACACGTTAGATTTGAGGGTTGGGATGAACTTCGGCCCTTTATTAACGTCGTCAAATCTACAAATTTTACAAATTATATATCGGTGGAAATCTGCCAACTTGACAGGGTTTTCGAAACATGACGTCAACATGACGTCATAATAGCCTCATAATTTACATTCATTTGTTCAACAGTCTTTAGTTCAGTTTAAATAGTGTGGAACCCATCATTGATTTCAACAGAAGGCTTTAACAGGCTAAAAAATTCTTAGTTTATAGAGCTGGAAAACATTTGGAAACACAAGTGACCACCACTCATACAATTAATCACAAGTACTTGCTCGATGAGGCTAGAATCATGCTCTGTGATTCTTTTGTTGCATTTTCGGACTTTCGAAATCTCATGGTGTATATGGAAACCAAATTAAATGAAAAACAGTTGGGCATTCTGACCAGTGGTGGGAATTATCACAACGGTAGATAGAAAAACGAGGGTTCAGCGTCAAGTGGATATAATCTTGAAAGGTCCTGATCATTGCTCATCATAGATTAGTGCGGAATAATATAAATCGCCATGGTATCACTTGAAATTATAATAAAATCGTGAGGGTTCAATGCTTTGACAAACATGATACATATATGTACAATTGAATTCCTAATTTTATCCGAGGGTCTCACTTAATTCTACGAAGAATAGTGACGATTGCAAACAACCTCACTACGGTTGAAGTCTGTTCCAAGATGAATACCGTGCTATATCTTTATTACATGCATGCAAGCAATTCACTAGACCCTTGATGTTCATGCTAACACCAATGTTTAATGACTGTACTATGTTTATAATTATAAACTGGGATAACAACGGGGTATTCAGTTTATATATCAGATATGGTTGAAATCTGTTATTCCATTATACCCTGTTTGGTAATATACAGAGACAAGCAATAGCACAATACACATGCTGTTCCATGTGGAGTTGAGCCTGTACACATCGATACATTCAACACGATCTCTCTGGAACCCCGATACGGCCAATAGATTACTTGACAACACGACCCATCTTAAAGTGTGACCAGGCTCGGCACGAGGCTCTAATCATTGAAATAGAGTAGAGTTTCAGAAATTTTTTCCATAATTCAGTGAAAATAGCAACATTGCAGTTTACATGAGATTGAGGATTGATCGATGATCTAACCACACTCGATTCAGTCCTATTATCCGGTCATCCACGGGCTCATATTTTGTTTCATAATTTCTACCAGCTTTATTATTTGAATTTGTATAGAGTTTTCCGTTCTATGATGATGTAGTGTGGCTTTGGCCACGCCTACTCTCGTGGCCTTGCATCATAGTCCCATTCAGAACCTGAAATACATCATTTTTGCACACGGATGCCCCTGCGACATTTACTCGATTCTACCAATTGATGGTCCTCATAAGATGATGGGTATTGTAATGTAGCAATATTTCCACATCGTACACACCATAATATGCCGACAATTTTCCACAATGACATTACTTCCTCTGATTTCAGACACCATGACAAATACACTCCCATATGTGACCTACACATGTACATGTATGTCAAACTACCTTGTCTCTCCAGGAGAACTACTCTATAGTATGAATCAGTCTCTAGTTTTCTAACAACAAATTTCACGAAGCAACCGTCCGATATAAATGACTATGATTATATAAATAGCTTAGTCTTCTTTTTCAAATTCTCACCGTTCACTACAGTATGACTAGAGAAAACTGACAGCGAATCTATCGTCTCGCGTCAGGACTCTCTTAACACTACTTGCCCTGGGATTTTTTGGCCCTGTCCATGGTTGTGTCGTCCATTTCGTCGGTCTCCCGTATTTATTTTTCTTATCCTTTGACCTGGGGAGCTGAAACTTATAACACTTTACCCTTGGGTGAAGCTCCACCAGAAAATATAACAAATCCAAGATGGCGGATTATGAACAGTCACAATCAAAGCGTGACTGAGATACATCATTCTTTAGATGACGACTTTACAACGAATATTATGGATTAAGAATACTGATCAGCGATAAGGATTTGATATTTTTGGAACATCATGATGTCTTGCCTGCATCATTGAAAACTGTTGACCGCTTCTCTCTTGTAGGAAACTAGCCTATGTTTATGTATACTATGATTGTCTTTTTGAATTTGGTGCTAATACTGTTATATAAAAAATTGGATTATGGACGCGGATATTCTCTAATGGACGACGGCTGGATTATGAATGACGGACTAGACGCTTGTAATTGATGACGTTTTGCATTTTCAGAAAAGGCATTATTGTTCGATTATCGTTTTTTCTTTCTTTATTTTTTTTTTATTTAAGGAATTTCTTCGCAAAACCGGCACACTAAATTAATACATAGTAATCGGAAATAAAATAGTTTTCCCACTGTCTCTCGCGGGGAAGCAGGAATTTTCAAGAAATATGACGGAAACATCACTTTTCTGGTCATGCACATGGCCGTCATTTCTCATTTACTCATGATTCTCTGTCCGAAGGTTGAGCAAATATGTTTAAAATACCCCCAATATGATGAGCTCCAAAGTCACGGAGTACCAGCTGTCAATTTATTGTCTTTGGTAGAGAGGGCATAATCCCTCCCCCCTCGAAGCAGGCCTGGTAGAGTTAAAATTTAGGATCTTGTCAGAGAACGATTCCCTAAATTATGAACAAGAATATGACCTATTCATGGAGATGAATGATATGTATATAAAGGAGAAAGCAGACATAATCCCAGCTGGCTCATTTAAATATCGACAGATTAAGTTAGAAGTTTAGCAGTGTGAAAGAACTACTAAATAAAAAAATGTGGACAGCCTGTTAATTGCAGAATCTAAAATTATTAGTTTAGTGCTGAACAATATGAACAAGAATATAAAATTGTTGATTTAGTGCTGAACAATATAAGCAAGAATCTAAAATTGTTGATTTAGTGCTGAACAATATAAGCAAGAATCTAAAATTGTTGATTTAGTGCTGAACAATATAAACTTGATGGTTTCAAAGTATGGAAGGCATATCATGGTGAAGGGATTGCTGCCAACGTTCGAGGTGACATTTCTCTTGCAAGGACAAAGGACTTTGAATTTGACACTGTCGAATCAAGTTATATCTAGAAGTAAACTGGAACAGTAATACATGGATTGTTTATGGACTATATAACTATGGATAATTCTTTCTCGGTTGCGTTGTGCCTAAAGGTGACAAAATTAGTACACTTCTGCAATGAGAAAACTCACAAAAGAGATTGAGAAGATAAAGGAAGTGGCCTTAAGAGTCATTCATGGTGATTACCACAGTAATTTTAATTACTCGCTCGGCATATTTGAACTTCCTCTACTACGAATCAGTGGGTTAGTAAATAGGATTTAACGTCATTTTCAACATATTTTCGGTCATATCACGACGGTGCCTACATGTGCCAGAACACTAGAGTGTCCACAGTTCCTATTATTCTGGACATTGACCAGCCCAGTCAGTACAGCACCGAGCTCAACGTTGCTTAACTTCGGTGATCTGACGAGAACCGGTGTGTCCACCATGATACGCCGTACTTACACTACGAATCAGGCGGTTACCTACCATTACCACTGAAGTCTTCAAAATGTTATCTGAAACAAGCCTCTCTATTGAAGGAGCTCGTCTCTCTTAGGGAAGCTTCGTACATTTTACGACTTTCAAATGCTCTTAAATAGCTGAAGGTGGGTACGACAAGGTATGATTTAAGAAGTGTTATGTCTACTAAATTTTTTCATGTATACAGTACGTAGTAATACTGTCCTTATGTATACATATATATTTACTATGTTTTTTGCATTCATTGTACAGCTTCGTTCCCTCTATAACTTATGTTTGTGTGTAGATATTTCATTTTTTACTGTTTTGTACTTGTACTTGTTTTGTGAGTTTTACCTGATCTTATTCCGCATCTGATATATATCATGGCTTTATCATAATACCAGCGCATACATGTAGGCATGTTATCCATAGCGGGTTGTAATGTTTTACTCTATGCATTTGACCAAGTGAATACTTGTGTGTATATAGTCTTATTTTATCTGTCACTATTGTAATGTTAAAGACGACCACCAGCTATCCGAAGCTAAAGGGGTTTTTTTTTACACTACTAAGCCTGGCGGGCCATTATGCCAAACTTTCTATCACATCTCCGGAACGACAAAAACCTGAGAGTTAACATTCCTCGAGCAGAGGATCACGAGTAAATCATGGGTAAAATAAAATGGCGGCCATGTTGGGTACCAGAAAAGTGATGTTTCCGTCATTTTTTTATCAAAATTTCTGCGTTTCTGCCTGGAAAAGTGGGCAAAACCTATCTCATTTCACCACAGGCTATTATTTATTGATTTATCATGCAGATTTTGCGAAGGAATGACATAAATGAAAATTTGAAATATCTGACCAAAAAAAATGCCTCTTTTGAAAATTACGTCGATGTGACGTCATCACCGCGACGATCCTGGATTTTTACCATTTTCTGATAGAACTTGACCCAAGGGTATAATGTGGTAAGTTTAAGCCATTAGCTCAAAGGGTAAGAGAAATCTTTAGGGGGAGGAGGGCGAAATGGCTACCAGACCTGGACAGGTCCCAAAAAGCCCAGGCCAGATTGGGTTAACATTGACATATTCAATGTTATCTGGCCTGGGCTTTTGGGGATCTGTCCAGGACTGGCGAGGCCATTAATTATTGTTCTTACACCTTGAGCTAGGGTCTGAAACTTACCACAGTATACGATTGAATCAAGCTCTACCAGAAAATGTAAAGAATCCAAGGTGATGTCACAGTGACGTCATTTCTAAAAAAAAATTGCCGATTTTCGGTCAGATTTTTCGAATATTTTATTTATGTAATTTCTCCACAAAATCTGCATGATACATTAGTACATATTAATCTGATGTGAAATAAAATAGATTTGTTCCGTCTTTCCCTTGCGGAAAATCAAAAAATTTGGAAGAGAAATAACGAAAACATCACTTTTCTGGTACTCACGTGACCGCCATCTTGATTTTACCGATGATGCTGCACTGAGGCTCAAACTGATCACAATTTGATAAGCTACAAAGTCATGAAGGATCAGCTCTCAATTTTCTGTTGTTCCGGAGATAACGCAGAAAGTTGCATAGGGGTAGCCATTTCAAACAGCCAGCAAGGTTCATCACAAAAAAAAATAAAAACCTCTGGTTGCCTGTTCCCCTTATCACCGTGGATTGGTTTGCACAACTGGCTAAGCAGTTACAGAGTTAATTCTTTGACTGTGGGATAACTCATCCCACTAAGAAAAGCCCGTTCTTCTATTGTCCCCACTTTTGGATCTTAGATAGTTGCAACCTTGCGTTTCAAAGTCCGGGATCTACTTAGCTTCCTAGGGGTGCGTAAGATACTTGTGGGGGTTATGTCTCCTCACCTACCAAACATTCAACGCTATCTCCGAAAATTTTGTAACTCTGCGAAAAGACACGTTAAGAGCTGAGACCGCGAGACATTATACATGTAGCCTACCATATTGGAATTATTTTGGGGCTATTTGCATATCTCCCCAAGCAAATGCTCGTAGATAAATTCCAGTTGGAGTATCAGCAAATTGTATTTTTCTTCAAAATCTGGCTTTTTCTATGGACAAATGTGTGCAAAATCTAAGTTATTTCATATACGGAAAATCTGCATATCTGCAGCAAACAAGCATTTTTAGAATCTAACGTCATTGTGACATCAAATTGACCATATTGGATTTTGTTTTATGTTTTCTGGCAGAGCTTTACAACATCATACATTGTGGGATGTTTCAGATCCCGAGCGCAAGGATTAAATACACTATTTAAGTAGGGAGGGGGGTGGGGTCGAAATGGACCCTTCCCAGACCTGAACAGACCTCAAATCTCCCAAAGCAGGAAGAGATCAACGCTCGACATTCAACATTCCTGAACCCCACAACTACCTTCCAGGTCGGGAAGTCCATGCCTGATGGGAGGCATTATGCCCCTACCAACTTTCTACCCTACATCCGTAACAACAAAATCTTGAGAGTTGTAGCTTTGTAGCTTATCATATCGGGTTCATTTTGAGTCTATTCCCATAATCCCGTGGACAGAGGATCGTGGGTAAATTCAAAATGGCGATCAAGTGGGGTACCAGAGAAGTAATGTTTTCGTCATTTTTCTTCGTAATTCGTTCCTTTCTGTGTGGAAAAGTGGGCAAAAGCTATTTTATTTCACATCAGATTATTATTATTTACTAATTTATCATGCAGTTTTTGCTAGAAAACACACAGATAATTAAATGGCCTGTCTCGGGATTGCATAGGTCCCAAATCGCCAAGTCCAGATAGGATTAATGACTTCAGTTAAAGATAAATGTCTTGCTTGCCTGTCTCCATTGGGCAGACTATTTCGGGTTATATCATCATTATAGTGTCTCTACCACGGGCTTTCAGCTCAAGAAGTTTATGTGTTCATCGCTTCAGTGTAATGTGAAGTATCTTGCTTGTCTGAGACTACAGAGCAGAATATTTCGGACAATATTCCTTGTTAACCCTGCTAATCCTGGGTTCTCCGGAACAGCACAAAATTGACAGCTGACAACCCGTGACATTTTAGTTGATAATAATGGGGTCATTTTGAGCCTAATGGCATTACCCTCGAACAGAGTATCATGGGGACATTCAAAATGGCGGCCACATGGGATATTTTATTCCACATCAAAGTACTACTAATTAATCAAGCTGATTTTACGAAGAAAACACAAAAATAAAATATGTAAAAAAATCGAAAAATCTGACCGAAATATCGACCAAAAATGCAATTTTTGAAAATGACTTCACCGTGACGTCATGATAGCGGCTTTTTCCATTGCTGGTAGAGATTGAACCAACCTTATTGTGTGGTAAGGTACCCCCTAACTCCAGGGGTAAGAAATAAATTTAGGGCCTTCATGCTTGCACTCTCAAAAGAACCTTGTATCTTTAGATGAAAAAATTGCCCCAGGTCAGGTGCAATACAGATGTACCAAAACAAAATACTTCCACTACAAGAAATTATTCAACTGGCATGAAGTACAATATCATATTGTATTCTCAGCAAGTCTGTAGTTTATGAGGTACTGAGTCTCATGATTCTCGAGTAACAGGGCCGTAAAGTAGTGCAATTGTGCAAAATAGTTGATTCTGTGGTGAAAACAATTGCTATTGTTCTCTGTAAACATATGAAGATAAACGATAACCAGAACCAGATTTGGTCTACTGCTACATATTTGAACAGCGAGTAGCAAGCTGATTCTGGTGATCGTTTATCTTCATATGTTTACAGAAAGAAATATGAGGTGTTTTCGCCTCAAAATTGGCGATTTTGCAGGAATGCACGATTTCACAACCCTGTTATTCGAGAATGATGAGACCCAGTGCCTTGAAACTTTTCTGGGTATACAATATAATATTATACTTCATGCCAACTGAAAACATACAAAGTCCTTTAACATTAACGCAAGGTCCAGGAACTAATTGCACTGCACATGCAATGTCATTATCTTTAGGCATTCTGTACATGTACATTTTTTCAGCATGTTGTCAAATATTCTCTATCAACAACACACTCACTTCACTGAAGCCTTAAACCGTCACACAGGCCAAGATGATCTCAAACCGATTTCATTGTTGTTACAATCTGAAAGATTTGTTTACAAGCCGGTTTAAGCCTGAGACTCGGAACTAATTTTTCATTGCCCACTTTTCATGTATCAGTGTGAAAGAATGAACACAATTTTTTACATATTCTCTGAGTGCCCTGTTTCTTTGACAGTGTATACGATTAACTAGTTTTATTTGCTGGTTGCAATCGGCCATACCCGCCTATACTCCATTATCGAATGATATCGCTGCCTTTCACATCGCGAACTAATCTTCGTATGGCGCGTTGCAATGAAACGTTTGAGCATTCGGGACAACGATAGGCTAGAATTTCTAATGAATCCATGTATTCGGTCTGCTGCTTGTGCCTGTTTTTATAATCCAGTGATTTGGTATTCCAACGCCACTCCCGAGGTTGTAGTTCAACTAGCAGTATCGATACGGCTCTACTATCCCACATTTATACACATTTCACGTGGCACAGACGAGAGATCGACTTTGCATTTCGATTTCGCAAATCCGTTCTCAGACGCCCTGGCTTAATTTTTTAAAACCCTGTGTATACACGAACAAATCCAGTTTTATACTTATATATCTACCTCGTGTAGTGTCCTTATTTTATATATATATATATATATATATCTGGCAATACAGACGTATCAAAACAAAATACTTCCACTACAAGAAATTATTCAATTGGCATGAAGTACAATATCATATTGTATTCTCAGCAAGTCTGTAGTTTATTAGGCACTGAGTCTCATGATTCTCGAGTAACAGGGCCGTAAAGTAATGCAATTGCGCAAAATAGTTGATTCTGTGGTGAAAACAATTGCTATTGTTCTCTGTAAACATATGAAGATAAATGATAACCAGAACCAGATTTGGTCTACTACTACTTATTTGAACAGCGAGTATCAAGCTGATTCTGGTGATCGTTTATCTTCATATGTTTACAGAAAGAAATATGAGGTGTTTTCGCCTCAAAATTGGCGATTTTGCACGAATGCACGATTTCACAACCCTGTTATTCGAGAATGATGAGACTCAGTGCCTTGAAACTTTTCTGGGTATACAATATAATATTGTGCTTCATGCCAACTGAAAACATACAAGGTCCTTTAACATTTACGCAAGGTCCAGGAACTAATTGCACTGCACATGCAATGTCATTATCTTTAGGCATTCTGTACATGTACATTTTTTCAGCATGTTGTCAAATATTCTCTATCAACAACACACTCACTTCACTGAAGCCTTAAACCGTCACACAGGCCAAGATGATCTCAAACCGATTTCATTGTTGTTACAGTCTGAAAGATTTGTTTACAAGCCGGTTTAAGCCTGAGACTCGGAACTAATTTTTCATTGTCCAGTTTTCATGTATCCGTGTGAACGAGTGAACACAATTGTTTAGATATTATCTGGGTGTCCCGTTTCTTTGACAGTGTATACGATTAACAAGTTTTATTTGCTGGTTGCACTCGGCCATACCCGCCTATACTCCATTATCGAATGATATCGCTGCCTTTCACATCGGGAACTAATCTTCGTAGGGCGCGTTGCAATGAAACGTTTGGGCATTCGGGACAACGATAGGCTAGACTTTCTAATAAATCCCTTGTATTCGGTATGCTGCTTGTGCCTGCTTTTGTAATCCAGTGATTTGGTATTCCAACGCCACTCCCGAGGTTGTAGTCCATCTAGCAGTATCGATACGGCTCTACTAGCCCACATTTATACACATTTCACGTGGCACAGACGAGAGATCGAATTTGCAATGCGATTTCGCAAATTTGTTTTCAGACGCCCTGGGTTATTTTTTTAAAACCACGTGTATACACGAACAAATATTATGGCTGTCATAGTTGTTCATGTTATTTCTTTTTTATCTATATATATATATATATATATAAATAATATTGTGCCGTATTTCTCAATACACACGGACCAGTTCACCTCGAGCACTGTGTAAAATATGAGATGCAATTTTGAAGATTTTTTTGAAAACGGCAATGTTCGATAATAGAATCATTCGATTAACAAATCATTAGCTGTGTAGTATATTTGTCCATGTTAAAAGTAGTGGTCAGATGATAGAGGGCGTAAACTTCCCGATCAGTGTAGATATGTTGCTGTGACCTTCTCCAGCTTGACCGAACAATAAAAGTCAGATTTCCCGTCAGTGCATATTTTAAAGAGAACGATACAATCTGTTTCCTCAAACAAGATTCATTGCGGGACTTGGGAAGATTTTAACTAAGTGTTTTGATCAGGGAACTCTCAGCTGGAAAGCTTTATTGAACATCATATACAAGTACTAATACAATGAATATTTTGCAGCCAAACTTTTGGGGACTGTTATGAAGTACAATAAAAAATGGATACTCTTAAAATCCTTTGGACTAAATGAAAAATGAACTGCTTCTAAAAGGCTGTCGGCATAAAACAATTAAGACGTATAATTTAATTATTGTTAACCCAATTGTGGCCAAAGTGGTTTCTTATGGGACCACTTTGAATACAGTTGGGAAATGCGTGTTGTCAATTGTTTTTTTTTCTATGGTATTTGTTTGATTGTTTTAATAAGGAAATTTACTTTCTATCTAAAAAAAGGCAAATGAAGGAAATGGGTACTATGGATATATGTGAAAATAGAATAGGGATAACATGAAATGGTGAAGACAGGGATAAGAATGATACATTGAGAGTGACAAAGGATTCATATTTGTATAATAATTATTGTTATTATTGAGAATGCAGATTATGTATATAGATTTCGAAAGAATAAGAAAAAGGTCTGTCTCCGTTGAACATGGACTGTTCTTTGAAATAGTCTCTAGATTTTCGAAAATTTTGCCAAGTCTAAATTTCCAAAAACGTCCCTCATCATTATAATGACCAAATTTTATGACACAATGATACCATGAGACATGAAATGACAAAAATGTATTTAAAAATTAAAAATGCCCTCTCCATGGATCTGCCTCGAAAAATGCTTCGAAATTCTTCCATTTAGACTTATATATCCGGTTTGAGTTGTCAACATTGCATATATGGTTTTCTATTCTATAAATTGTTCACGAAATATGTTTTGAAGAGCTTTGATATGCGGTTGGGTACCAAGAGATTTATTTTTAAAAAAGTTCATAACTGGAAACTGGTACAAAAAATAATTGGTCGTGTCTAGCAGGCTTAACCAGGTATGATTCCTTGCGAGAGAAGAGATAAGTAGATTTTACTGATGCCGGCAAAATAAAATGATGTTCCCGATCTTAAATATGTATCACCCACCAGTATTCTTCAAAACGCAAATGTTAGATTTGACATCTGGAGGGTTGGAGGAGGGAAAACATTTAGAAAGTGTTGTATTCGCCATTTGAGTTGTTGAGTTGAGTTGAGTTGAGTTTTAAGCTGTTGCATCCAACACTTAAAAGTGGCGAAACAACACATTCTAAATGCTTTCTCTCCTCCAAACCTCTAGATGTTAAATATAACATTTGCGTTTTAAGAGTGATACAGAAAATACATTGCCAAGTCGTTCACTATAGTATAACGTACGTTCATATGCACATCATGACATCACGATATTAATACGGTTCCTCTAATAAGCCTTATACAGACGACCAAATTTTCCTTGTTCAATTTTCATGTATCCGTGCAAAAGACTCGCCACGATTTTCTACAAATTCTCCGTTTCTTAGATAGTGTGTACGAGAAACCAGTTTTAGTTGCTGGTAGCACTCGGTCATACCCGTTTATACTCGAGCATAGAATCATATCACCGTCTTTTGCAACCGGCAACTACTTTTCATATGGCGTGCTACAATGCAAATCTTACATTCTGAAAAAATAAATCATGGTATTTGGTCTGTTTCTTGTGCGTGTTGCTGCAATCCGCAGATTGGGTTTTCCCCAGGCCCTCCCGTCTAAGTGTAACGGGAGGCACTTGCACCAGTGCTTCTTGTACTAGCTGACAGCTAGCTCAGTTGGTAGAGCGCTGGTGGTGGCAGGTAACATGGGTAAGGGGATAGCGCCTAAAAATCTTCATCCTTCACATTGATGCCGTGACCACTGGTCCATGGAGCGTGGGACTCAGGACCAGAGAACCTGGGTTGGTTTCGGAAGGGGAGAGGATTTAGGCGGGGAGGAGAGTAAAGGGAGGCACTTGTACCATGCTTGTACTAGCTTACAGCTGGAGGGAATTTCCCTTTAGCTCAGTTGGTAGAGCGCTGGTGTGGCAAGTGAGGGGACCCCCGGATCATCGAATCCCGATATCGCCTAAAAATCTTCATTCTTTACATTAGAAGTTTCGATACGGCTTACCCATAACCTACACAGTTCACGAGATGTAGAGGAGAGAATGACAAAGCGCAGACCCTTCCATAGTCGTCCTGGCTTAATTTATATGACGATGTATAATAATGCCGCATTTCAACATGCGAACAGACCGGTTGACAAAAAATTGTGTTGAAGCCAATTTAGCACCAGAATTGTGTTGAAAATAACACAAATTGTGTAAGAATCAACACTAATTTGTATTGAACTCAACGCAATTTTGTGTTGATATATTACGTTTAACACAAAACCATGTTGATTTCAACACAAAACATTTTGTGTTGAAGCCATTTTAGCACAAAATTGTGTTAAAACAACACAATATTTTTCGCAGTGTGGAACACTGGAAAACTGTCAAGGAAAAGTTGGTTGTGTGTCCTGGACCCCGTCCCACCGACCACTATTTTTGCAAAAAAAGTCATTTACTATAGTATGACGTATGTTCATATGTACATCATGAGGTCATCTCCATATCCATGCGACCCCTTACCCCTATCTGGGCTGGTCTTTTCGGGATCTGTCCAGGCCACGGGAAGAAGCCATTTCGGTCCCCCCTCCCCTAATTATTTTACTTACCCCTCGAGCTAGGGGCTGAAACTTACCACACTAAACGCTTTGGTCAAGCTCTACCAGAAAATGTAAAAAAAAATAAAAATCCAAGATGACCACGTTGATGGCGTCACACTGACGTCATTTTCAAAAACTGCATTCTTTCGGTCAGATTTTTTGAATGTTTCATTCATGCAATTTTCTTCGCAAAAGCTGTGTGATAGATTAGTAAATATTAATGTGATGTGAAATAAAATAGTTTTTGCCCACTTTTCATCGCGAAAAAGCAGATATTTTAAAGAAATATGATCTGGACGCCATCTCAAATTTACCCACGATCCACTACTGGGGGGGGGGGGGCTCAAAATGACACCAATATGATAAACTATGAAGTCACGGAGTGTCAGCTCTCTCTCTTTTTTTTGTCGTTTCGGACATAGCGCAGAAAGTTTGGTAAGGGGGCTATATTTTGCCCCGCCCCGGTAGGCCTGGTAGGTTTAACCGCAGAATGAGGCTATGACTCTTCGCACCGGAAATCATGGAATTTGGAACTTAACAAATATCCGATCAATCAATGTCGGACAGAAATTCATAGAAAGACAAAAACGACTGAACTATTATAGTGAATGAATTATTTATTTTACTCAATGATCCGCATTTAAAAAGTTTCACAGTTGTATGACGATAGCAATATTGTAGGTACCCTCTCGATGAATGAACTCTGCACGTGCTCTCTCAGACTGCAAAATACCAATATCAAGAAAACCGGATGTATACATAGAAAATCCAAAGCAACAGAGAATATATTACTTAAGTGAAATTACCCTGCTCTCTTCCCCTACCCATTTGAAGAGTCCACTGACATATTTATATGTTTGTACATGTTTTCCAATCTGATTAAAACTCAGACTTAATAACCGCTCCTCTATCGGACATGTCGCTAATTAAGATCTGGGACAGTCTGTATCTTAAATCTCTCGCGCATGTCAGACTGGTGAACAATCACAGTCCAACTTCAACGGGCGAATAGTTGCCTATCCGATTATTTCTGTAGTGAACGAGGCGCAGAAAAATCCAACCCAGGCGGCTGACGAAGTTCCTGCTCTCCATGAGCAATCGCCGAAGATTATTATTTGTTCGGATTGGCACCTATTCGACCGGTGAAGTTGGACCGTGATTGGTCGATAGTCTGACATGCGCGACAGATTTAAGATACAGACTGTCCCAGATCTTAATTAGCGATATGTCCGATAGCGGAGCGGTTATTAAGTCTGAGTTTTAATCAGATTGACATGTTTTCTGGGGATTACAGATTATTTTTTTTGCGTTTCAATGTGCTTAACCATTGTACATGTTGATGTGATGATAGCTAAAATGATTCAAATATTTTGCCGAAGTTATAAAGTAGTCAGGATGTTAGTCTCGACAAAAATGTTACACCTTACAACGTACACTGATTTTGATAAAGGGCCAAAAAACTCAAGGGAAAATTATCGGAACGGGTAACACACCAGACCGTGCACACCTACATGTTACTAAGCATCCACTTTCACAATTTCAAATTTCATCGCTTATTCGGCCTGGACTAGGAAGCAAAATGACAGACATTGTTGCCGTCTATACAGGGCCATAACTCTGTGGTAAATTCCTGTAAGGGGTAAAAAATACCTGAGTCTCGTTCATATAACAATGGAGTTATTCATTCGTTCTTTGCTTTTCATTACTCTACGATACACAAGGAGAATTCAAAGTTGTCGACGCAATGGTAATCGAGAATTGGAAAGGAACAGGATGCATTGATATTGAGGATAACGGGTCACAGATCTGGGGGGATATTATCGAAACGAGGGGCGAGGGGGAGATCTGATGATGCACATCTGCACTGCTGTAAGCATATTCCATGTAAGTTTCAAAGATGTCGATTAAATAGTAGCCGAGATATTGTCCAGACAATTTTGGCCATTCGGACATAAACAAACCGTAAATTCGTGAACCAGGCGACATTATAGTTAAGGTTAGCTATACGCATGCGCAATTCAGTTAATTCTCCGATTTGTGGTTCCTGATCTTTGAAACACGCGCAACAATATTGTTTCCCCAAGTATTATATTTTATCGGTACTTGATATTTGAAATTGTTATCATACATGAAAGGACTTTCTATAGGTGGGTGAATGGCCTCAGGCCAGGTGTAACACAGAGTACATGTACCAGAATAAAATACTTCCACTACAAGAAATTGTTCAGTTGGCATGAAGTACAATATTATATTGAAAACTCAGGAAAATTTCAAGGCACTGAGTCTCATCATTCTCGAGTAACAGGGCTGTGAAGTAGTGCACTCGTGCAAAATAGATGATTCTGAGGTGAAAACAATTCCGACTGTTCTCTGTAAACATATGAAGATAAACGATAACCAGAACCAGATTTGGTCTACGACTACGTATTGGAACGGCGAGTATGCTACGTCAAGCTGGTTATCGTTTATCTTCATATGTTTATAGAAAGAAATATGAGGTGTTTTTGCCTCAACATTGGCGATTTTGCACGAATGCACTACTTCACGGCCCTGTTATTTGAGAATGATGAGATTCAGTGCCTTAAGACTTTTCTGAGTATACAATATAATAATATTGTACTTCATGCCAACTGAACAATTTCTTGTATATGCAATATTTTATTTTTGGCACTTCTACCGCACCTGTTCTGGGGCCATTTACCCATCTAAACATACCTGGTCCTTTAGTCTTTTCTTGTTGCTTACCTCTAGTTACACATGTGATTGAAAGCCACTCTGACTGTGGCTCTGAGATTGTCGTAAACCACTTGTAAGTCATCGATGGACAGTTTCCTTATTTTCACCGCTTTCCCGTCATAGCATACTTTATTTTTCCTGATATTGCAAGGGCACAAGAACGACAGTGATCCCTGTTGATCCAATCTGGGATAAATACAAACACGAATGAAAGCATTTTCGTTCAATTGGGCTACGTTGGGATACAATTGTTCAAATTGAAGTCATCACTGGTATCCGGTGTAAAACTTTAAGGAATGCTCCTGTACAAATACTACTACTACTACTACTACTAATAATAATAATAATAAAGACTTTATTTCAGACTCTGCGGACCGTATGATTGAGAGAAGACACACAGACGCAAATAATGAACGGAAAAAATAAAATAAATAAATATCAAATTACATAGAACATGTATCTCGCAGAGAAACTATCGAAGACAGTCACAAACTATTTAAGAGAGCCATATTCACAAAATCAAATCTTTTCAAGTTTCACTGTTCAATACTGCAACTTTTACTTGTTCCAGTGTTGAAAGATTAAAATACACTTAATGACGTCACTTTCTCCAAAGGTCGCTGTTGGCGGTAAGAATATCCCGCATTAAATGCTCAGTTGTTTTATTATTGGATATCATACCTATTGTTTTGTGTGTTCCGCTTACTTAATATGTCTCGATTTATGCCTGAAAATGTTGTGACAGTGGCTTGTGCGCAATTAATACTTCTTATGCAGAATAAACATTTTTAAAATTCCCTGGGCAAATAAATTCCGTCGACCATCATCTTTTTGAAGATATTTCTTTTCTATCATATTCTGGATGAAACTCGCTTCGGTAGCGATTTTTGTCAACTTTCAGTATTCCTCGAACATGAAACATTCATTTTCCATATCTATTCCAACAACTAACAGCTTATGTAGAAATGTTCGCAGACAATTTCAATATTGGCGGAGATTGTGGATATAGATTTCGGCTATAAGATATAGGGAGGTCCGTTTTTCAGAGTCGAACTAAGGCTGTTTAACTTGAAAAGTAATGGGGAAAAATAATTGGTTTATTTTAACCTGAACCGTATTCTTACCGGCACAGTTCCGCAGGATACACCCATGTGGCCACATCTTCTCCTGGAAGACAATTTCCAGTTCCCGAAGCCCCACAGCCGTAAACCGCTGTACAACAATCATTATTATGATTAGCCGAGGTCAGCCCGATAGCCGCTGCCACAACACACACAAACAGTATCCTGAGAATAGATAGAATTGCCATGCCTAAATCTCATTTGAGATAGATAAAACTCAATCTAGGTAAACCAAGATGGTAAATCAGGGGAATACCATCTAGACGTAACGCTATGAAAACTTCGTGCGAAATGTTCGCCGATATTCTGCGAGATCCCACAATAAGCCAATCACTACAATTTCGGACTTTTCCCTCTGACAATGATTGAAATTCCCTTCACGGAGATTAACATCTTCGCGAGGCACAATCTTTTGATATTTTCTACCCCCTAACAAAGCCAGACTTTTCTACGGGAGTAAATTCGTTGATCTTCACTGTTTAACCATGCAGACTCATATTTGGATACTGTTTCCGGATAATGTTTATATATTATTCTACATGCTACCGTGTGTAATTACTGTGGGCCTGATTTCAACAAGCTAGCCACCTGATTGGCTAACAGATATAGTTTCAAACTCGCATGGGTAAAAAATAGGCCTGATTTCAGATATAATATTCCGTGATATTATATCTGAGTTTACTGAGATTGAATAAAACTACGCTGTCACAAACAATGTGTTGACTCTATTTTAGCACAAAAACATGCATTGAAACATGCATTGGGCACCCCACTTTTGATTTTGGGGGGGGGGGGCGAATATCTTTGGGTCCCCCCACTTTTCGGCACTCCTAACTTACCATGTCACCACATAAAAATTACGAATGTGAAAATAGAACCATAAATCTATATACATTGTGTTCAGATTTATTTCCAGGAAAACGCGTAAAACGCATCTCCGGCAACCCGAGACCCTGAAGTTTCCGGGGCCTAGGCGGTCCCTAGTCCCTCGCCTGTCAGGCTGTGAGGACCGTTTTTGTAATCGGTATCATACTGGTTCTAATGATCCATGATGTAAAGGGGTCATCGTTTTTTTATTTGTTAAATATAACTAGAAAGTCAAATGGATTCAGGCATGAAGTATGATTTTTTTCAATATCGATGCGTGCTTATAAATGCGAAACAAACCTAAAAATAGAACCATAAATCTGCATACATTACATGTATGTGCGATTTATTTCCGGGAAAACGCTTAGAACGCATCCCCAGAAATCTGGGACTTTGGCCCTTCCGGGGCCTAGGCCTAGGCGGCCCCTGGACCCTCACCTATTGAGCTGTGAGGATTTCCTTGTTTTATCTTTGTGTGAATGAATCGTATCGGTAGGCATATTGGTTTCCCTTCCCAGAACTAAAACTCATCGTTTTGGGTGTTTTAAATATAACTAGGAAGTCAAATCGGTGCAGGCAAGTGGTGCGATGTTTTCAATATCGATGCTTGCTTTCAATAACCAAGGCGCTGAATATATGTGACGATGCAGTAAGACAGATGTATAAAACGAGCATCACACCTACCACCTCGAGTTCAAGTATCCCATCTCCACTCAACCTCCCCACAGCGCATGCTCCATTTCGCAGGCTCCATTACCATCCCTGCCACTAATAGCGGAAGTTGACCTTTACTACGTTGCTATGACGTATAGGGGAAACCAACCAACGCACGGTTCAGTTTGAATCCGGCCGAACAACTCCTTTAGTGTTGCACATGAGCGAAATACTTTCCATATGCTCTGTCCAGATAACAGGGAAAATTATCTCCAGATAATTCTTTTTAACGCCAGGTCAACAGAGCTATTATGCAGACTTGAAAAGTAATCGAAATGTTCGGTAAACATCTATTTTACTATATATGATGTCACTTCCGGCGATGTGCGCGAAGGCCCCGAATCCGGTCCAAAAATCTGACTGGTTGCTGGGGTGTTATTAGACCCCCAGCGAGGTGGTTGATCTCCACTACGACGGACGACATTTTGATAGCTATGACGTGGAGAGGGCTATAGGTTTGTCGCCTCATATATGCGGTTTTCGGCTTGAACGAGTGGTAGTGCTGTACCAACCAACCTCGGTTACTCGTTTCTAAGAAAACGTGATATGCCCGTCGCTTTAACGTCGCTTTTAACTATATTTCAGTCATATCACGACGTTGGGTCCTGTTCATTTTGCACCCGGGAACCCCACGGGCTGGGTTCTATTCCGCATTACACCCGGGATCCCCACGAATGAGATCGTATTCCTCTTCACACTCGGAAACCCCAAGGGTGCCCCCAGACTGTCGCATCTTACCACAGGCTGTCTGAGGAGCTGGGGCCTATTTACATCCATGACTTGGTAGATAACCGAATTATTTGACTTCTTAAAAATTTCATGGCATCATTCCACCTGTAATAAGTGCTTTTAAAGCGCCGATTTGAGAATGAAACTTCTGCGGACCTAGTTGTATTTGCATTGACATGACCAGTATAGAAAATATGTGAATATGTGGTGAAACAAAAACTTCAGTAAGAGGTGAATAAAATGGCGAAGCTTGTAAAACTTTGACTTTTAATAGCATAACGGAAACTGAATCACCTATTCATCGATGTGAAGCTGGTGCCGTTATGAAGGAAGATGCGTATTTTCAGACACGGCTGACCGAGGTTGGTGAAGCGCTACAGCGCGGTGGCACAGAAGCCGCATTATTGCGGCGATAAATCTCGAGCCTTATCCACGTCGTATCGTCAATAATTGCCAGTCGTAGTGGAGAACGACTGGGGGAAACTCAAGATACACACCTACACGTTTTGGAGTCAGGACAGAAGACGCCACGTTTACACTTCGCTAAGCACATCATGGGATGATAGACGCATGTAAAAAGTTTATCATGCAGTAAAAATGTTTCAGTAAAGCCACATTTATCAGAATATGAAATGTATTGACATGGCAACAACAACAACAACAACCATAATACTTCCCAATTTTACCTACCTTGCCATCATGGTTTAGATCGATACATGTCAGTTGTCAGGGTATACCGATATTTATATGTTATTCCAGATCTGATAAAACATCAGCACTCCCCAAAAATCAGGTTAATTAATCAGAAAAACGGTTAAACATTGTGCGGTAATATCAGTTCATTAAAAGCTAATGGAAAAATTATATATCGTAACGCCAGCTGCTGGTGAACAGATTAACATAACTTAAAAAAACATATTGACGCACAACATTTAAAAATCGATGCGCATATTATAGAAATGACGAAGGAGTGATTGCAATTCCAACATTAGGCCAATCTCGACCATCGCCAATACTGCACCCAATTAACCCTATATCTGGCCTGGGCTTTTTCGGACTTGTCCAGATCTGGAGATGTGGACAGAAGGGGCATTTGCGCCTCCCCCCACCCCCTAAATATTGATTTTGCCTCTTCAGCTTGGGGCTGACACTTACCACACTATACCCTTGGGTCAAGCTCTATTAGAAAATGTGAAATAAAATAGTTCTTGCCCACTTTTTCTCACAAATACAAATAGTCCCAATACGACCCAGTATGATAAACTGAAAGTCACGGGGTGTCAGATATCAATTTTTGGTCGTTCCGGAGATGGTGAGGGTAGAACGTTTGGTACTGATATGGACCCCCTCAGGCCTGGTTGGGTATTGGGCTACTTGTCAGTGACAGCGATTTGCGTTCGAAATGTCGCATTTTCTTGGCGGCATCATAGACAAGTGTTAGTCGTTTCCCGGTCGACACACGTATCGTGTCAACCCGATTCCACGGCTTTTATCTTCCTTGACCATGGAAGCCGAGAGGTATCACCTTCTAGTTTGTCTGCCATGTGATGTAAAATTTGAAAAAGTTGGTATCTTTTCTTTTAAAATAGTCCGGGAAAAGATTGCGAATGGAATTTTATGTTTTACACCATATCTCTAAATTGGGGCACTGATAAGGAAACAAATAGATTCTGGACATCAAAATTTGAGTGTGGGTAACCAATCAAATTAAAATTAAATCCTATCTGCTCCCGCATTTGGATATGTCGCTTGTAGGATCAACCAATCTTGAGAACGCTTCATAGTGCGTTGAAGGGAACATTGATGGAGAGAGAGAGAGGAAGAGAGAATTCAGGTTTAACGTCGCATTCAGAAATATTTCAGCTATATAACGACGGAACATTGATGGCAAAGAATTATTGGTTGGTTCAGTCGAATCAGGCGCCGCACTGTCGGGGTGTCTTTTCGTGTTTCCGAGGTCCCGACACTGTGGCACCATAATACGGGATAGATATATAGACTGGTCTTTGGTGTAAACTTTGGGGTGAACGAAAACGGTGACCCTATCTTCCCTCACCGACAGCAAGTGGATTAGTCCAGATGCGACCGTGATGTCATATTGCTATTAACCCTATCTGGCCTGGGCTTTTTGGGACCTATCGTGGCCTGGAGGGGAAATGCCCCCCTCCCACCAATTATTGTTCTTACCCCCCTGAGCTAGGGGGCTGAAACTTACCACACTATACCCTTGGGTCAAGCTCTACCAGAAAATGTAAAAAAAAAAACAAGATGGCCGCTTTGATGACGTCATTTTCAAAAACGGCATTTTTTGCTCGATTTTTCGGTTAGATTTTCCGATTTTTTATTTATGCAATTTCTCCGCAAATAAATTATTAAATATTAATGTGATGTGAAATAAAATAGTTTTTGCCTACTTTTCATCGCAGAAAAGCAGAAATTTTGAAGAAATATGACAAAAACATCACATTTCTGGGACCCCACATGGCAGTCATAATGAATTTACCCAGGATCCTCTCCTCGAGGGGTCATGCAAATAGGCTCAAAATGACCCCAATATAATAAACTATAAAGTCACGGAGTTTCAGCTCTCTATCTTTTGTCGTTCCGGAGACAGCGCAGAAAGTTTGGAAGAACCCCCCCCCCCCGGCCAGGTAGGGTAAAATATTCATGGCATGGGCGCTCCTTACACCAAATCCAATCGAAATACGTAAGATCCTAAATAGCGACATGTACGATTAGGAAGCATTGATAGGATATTAATTTATTAAGATTGGTGGGTAACACTCATTCCTGTATAATTCGGGGTGGATTGGAGTGAAGAGATTGGTGGTGGTGGTGGTGGTGGTGTAGCGAGGACATGTGTGGGGATGAAGGAGGCGGGGCTCATTTGCAGCGAATGAAGGTAGAAGAACGACAACTGTTTTTTTACTGTAGACGTTTGCGTAAACTATACGGTATAAGCAGGCGTCAGATCCTATATTTAATGTCCGTGTCAATAATCAATGTACCTTTTTTCGTGTGACAGCATGAAGTCCATACAGATCTGAAATAATAATAAAAACTTGGTTTCTTAAAACAGAGAAACGGTCAACGTTTTTCAATGATGTCAGCAAGACATCGTGTTGTTCTTTACTTGTAATCCTTATTCACTGACCATTATTCTTTATCTAAATGATTTTCTAAGTCGTTTTCTAGAGCATGGTGTATACCGGTTACGCTTTGTTTGTGACTAGAGCATGGTGTATACCGGTTACGCTTTGTTTGTGACTAGAGCATGGTGTATACCGGTTACGCTTTGTTTGTGACTAGAGCATGGTGTATGTATACCGGTTACGCTTTGTTTGTGACTAGAGCATGGTGTATACCGGTTACGCTTTGTTTGCGACTAGAGCATGGTGTATACCGGTTACGCTTTGTTTGCGACTAGAGCATGGTGTATACCGGTTACGCTTTGTTTGCGACTAGAGCATGGTGTATACCGGTTACGCTTTGTTGCGACCTTCTGACACATCAGTTGTATGCCAGTTCGCTGTTTACGACTAAGAAGCTGAGATTATTTAGTATGATTCCCGGCACTGTTTGCGACTAGAGCATGGTGTATACCGGTTACGCTTTGTTTGCGACTAGAGCATGGTGTATACCGGTTACGCTTTGTTTGCGACTAGAGCATGGTGTATACCGGTTACGCTTTGTTTGTGACTAGAGCATGGTGTATACCGGTTACGCTTTGTTTGTGACTAGAGCATGGTGTATACCGGTTACGCTTTGTTTGTGACTAGAGCATGGTGTATACCGGTTACGCTTTGTTTGTGACTAGAGCATGGTGTGTATACGGTTCGCTTTGTTTGTGACTAGGCATGGTTATTGTATACCGGTTACCTTTGTTTGTGACTGAGCATGAAGGTGTATACCGGTTACGCTTTGTGTTTGTGACTAGAGCATGGTGTATACCGGTTGCTTTGTTTGCGACCCCTAGAGCATGGTGTATACCAGGTTACGCTTTGTTGCATTAGAGCATGAATTGCTATACCGGTTACGCTTTGTTTGTGACTAGAGCATGGTGTATACCGGTTACGCTTTGTTTGTGACTAGAGCATGGTGTATACCGGTTACGCTTTGTTTGTGACTAGAGCATGGTGTATACCGGTTACGCTTTGTTTGTGACTAGAGCATGGTGTATACCGGTTACGCTTTGTTTGCGACTAGAGCATGGTGTATACCGGTTACGCTTTGTTTGCGACTAGAGCATGGTGTATACCGGTTACGCTTTGTTTGCGACTAGAGCATGGTGTATACCGGTTACGCTTTGTTTGCGACTAGAGCATGGTGTATACCGGTTACGCTTTGTTTGCGACTAGAGCATGGTGTATACAGGTTACGCTTTGTTTGTGACTAGAGCATGGTGTATACCGGTTACGCTTTGTTTGTGACTAGAGCATGGTGTATACCGGTTACGCTTTGTTTGTGACTAGAGCATGGTGTATACCGGTTACGCTTTGTTTGTGACTAGAGCATGGTGTATACCGGTTACGCTTTGTTTGTGACTAGAGCATGGTGTATACCGGTTACGCTTTGTTTGTGACTAGAGCATGGTGTATACCGGTTACGCTTTGTTTGCGACTAGAGCATGGTGTATACCGGTTACGCTTTGTTTGCGACTAGAGCATGGTGTATACCGGTTACGCTTTGTTTGTGACTAGAGCATGGTGTATACCGGTTACGCTTTGTTTGTGACTAGAGCATGGTGTATACCGGTTACGCTTTGTTTGCGACTAGAGCATGGTGTATACCGGTTACGCTTTGTTTGCGACTAGAGCATGGTGTATACCGGTTACGCTTTGTTTGCGACTAGAGCATGGTGTATACCGGTTACGCTGTTTGCGACTGGGCATGGTGTATACCGGTTACGCTTTGAATTTGCGACTAGAGCATGGTGTATACCGGTTACGCTGTTTGCGACTAGAGCATGGTGTATACCGGTTACGCTGTTTACGACTACAGGGCATGGTGTATACCGGTTACGCTTTGTTTGCGACTAGAGCATGGTGTATGCCGGTTGCACTTTGTTTGCGACTTCAGGCATGGTGTATACCGGTTACGCTTTGTTTGTGACTAGAGCATGGTGTATACGGTTTACGCTTTGTTTGCGACTAGGCATGGTTGGCATACCGGTTACGCTTTTGTTTGCATTTGAGCATGGTGTATACCGGTTACGCTTTGTTTGCGACTAGAGCATGGTGTATACCGGTTACGCTTTGTTTGTGACTAGAGCATGGTGTATACCGGTTACGCTTTGTTTGCGACTAGAGCATGGTGTATACCGGTTACGCTTTGTTTGCGACTAGAGCATGGTGTATACCGGTTACGCTTTGTTTGCGACTAGAGCATGGTGTATACCGGTTACGCTTTGTTTGTGACTAGAGCATGGTGTATACCGGTTACGCTTTGTTTGTGACTAGAGCATGGTGTATACCGGTTACGCTTTGTTTGTGACTAGAGCATGGTGTATACCGGTTACGCTTTGTTTGTGACTAGAGCATGGTGTATACCGGTTAGGCTGTGTTTGTGACTAGAGCATGGTGTATACCGGTTAGGCTGTGTTTGTGACTAGAGCATGGTGTATACCGGTTACGCTTTGTTTGCGACTAGAGCATGGTGTATACCGGTTAGGCTGTGTTTGTGACTAGAGCATGGTGTATACCGGTTAGGCTGTGTTTGTGACTAGAGCATGGTGTATACCGGTTAGGCTGTGTTTGTGACTAGAGCATGGTGTATACCGGTTACGCTTTGTTTGTGACTAGAGCATGGTGTATACCGGTTACGCTTTGTTTGTGACTAGAGCATGGTGTATACCGGTTAGGCTTTGTTTGTGACTAGAGCATGGTGTATACCGGTTACGCTTTGTTTGTGACTAGAGCATGGTGTATACCGGTTACGCTTTGTTTGTGACTAGAGCATGGTGTATACCGGTTATGCTTTGTTTGTGACTAGAGCATGGTGTATACCGGTTACGCTTTGTTTGTGACTAGAGCATGGTGTATACCGGTTAGGCTGTGTTTGTGACTAGAGCATGGTGTATACCGGTTACGCTTTGTTTGTGACTAGAGCATGGTGTATACCGGTTACGCTTTGTTTGTGACTAGAGCATGGTGTATACCGGTTACGCTTTGTTTGTGACTAGAGCATGGTG
>JAVTVY010013576.1:0-51473 GCA_036873755.1 Hanleya hanleyi
GTGCGGACCCTGACCTTGTACGCTGTCTGTGCGAGATCGGGTACAACCTATTAAAAGGCAACGCACCACTGACTCCGGCTCAGAAGACCAAGTTGACCAAGCATAAGACAGGTCTCCGAACTTTAGTCCAGAAGCGAGTCTCTCAAACACAAAAGAAAAAGGTGTTACAGAAAGGCGGCTTTCTCGGGGCCATCTTAGCACCGTTGGCCGCTTCCGTGTTGGATCCAGTATTGGGTGGACTCTACGGCCGACAATGAACCACACGAAAAAAATGGTCCTCGTCGAACCACGGTTCCTTCAAAACGTCCAATCGCCCTACCCTGTCCCACCTACGGTGAAGACCATAAACACCCTCGATGGAGAGATGCAACAGATCTTACAGAGACCGGGGTTAAGCGACAGTGAGAAAGTACAACGGTACAATGAGACGCTTCAACGGTACATGACGTTCATGGACCAATACAAAACTTTCTCTACCCCACCACCACCACCACCACCACGTGACACACCGCCGACCACAGCACGGCTCCAACAGCCGCCATTACCAGGGGTACCACCCACAGCCCCACAGTGGGTGGAAGACGAAAGTGCTGAAGAGTGTACCTGCATCGTTCAAGAAACAAGCTGGCCTGGTATTACAACGGATGAAACAGAATCCTGACATGACTTGGAATGATAAAGGCGAACTACTGGTACAGAATCAGGTGGTCCCCGCGACCCACCTGACGGATTTAGTGAATGACCTGATGCGTAAACGCAGGTCGCACACGGATCCTCGAGGATGGGAGGTCTTCGCTCAAGGCTTGAAAGACATGCATGTACCACAGGAATTGGTGGGGAACCCCCACCGCTGGGCCTTTATGCACCAAACCCAGCAATCGCCGAGTGGCCCACTACCTTCTTGGGAATCCGAATGGGAACCGGAGTCACCCACCAAAACACCACCACAACAACGGGCACCTTCTTTTCAGACCTTTAAAAAACCATCCTTGATCAGGACACCCCACATCTCCAGAGCCGTGACACGTAGCAAGTCACCGCGACGAACACGACGCCGGACACAACTGCCCAAGGCCTGGAACACCTATTAAAACCAACAGCAGCAGCAGGGCAGCTCAGTCGCCATGTTTTACCTCACCCTACCCAGTAACAGTTCCCTGGATGTGTTTCCTGACAACACCTTGGCCAAGTACGTGCCCCAGTTACCGCAACCGTTGCATTTACCTGGGCGCTGGGAATGTGGCCTCGTGGATATCCAATACCCTTACTCGTGGTACAACGTGCGAGCCAATGAAGTGTGGTACGAGGTGACCTACGAAGGAAAAGACACCCGACTCACTCTCCCTGAAGGCCAATACGATACTCCCAAGGAGTTCATGGGTGGGCTGTCAAAGACTGTTGCATTATAAGGCTCTACGGGAGGTCACAAATACTTCAAGACCCATCAAAGCCTATCCCTTCAAGAATCACGTGAACTTCGATTACAACGCACACAACGACAAGGCAGAGCTTATCGTCACCGCCAACGCGAGTGTCGTACTGAGTCCTATGCTACAGCAAATGCTGGGTTTCGATCTACAGACGTTCGCTGGTCCCACCGCCCACCAAGGCGAGATCCCGATGGATATGAAGTCGGGTATGCACGGACTCTACGTCTACTCGGACGTGGTGGACAGCCACATCGTGGGCGATATCAACACACCTCTGTTACGGGTGGTGCCCATTAAAAAGACGTATGGAGATCAAGTCACCCACAGTTTCACTCACATGCTCTACCTACCCGTACGACAAACCGACATCAACACTATCACGGTGGATATAAGAGATGACACGGGACGACCGGTGGCATTCGAACGCGGGAAAGTGATGCTGACACTTCATTTTCGACAAGCACGTGCTCCCCACTTTGTATAATGAAGGTGCCTTACGAGTGCGATGCACGCAGCTATATGGGCTATTATGCCCAACAGGCCGGCGGTGGCCTTCCGGTCTTTAGTGGTGCACGCATGCAACGAGGACATGGACTGGGGATCATACTCGGGAGCATCGTCAAAACGTTCCTGCCCTTGGTGACGCGTGGGGTGAAAGCAATCGGCAAACAAGCGGTACGCAGTGGACTGCAATTCGCCGGTGATGTCTTGGGGGGTATGGCACCCAAAGAAGCCTTGAAACGGCGGGCCAAAGAAGCAGGAGGCGTCTTAGTGGCCAAAGCACAACGCACCGTAGGGAATAAAAGACCTGCACCACCGAGACCACGCACCAATCGACGACCGACCCAGCGACGACGCACATCGAAGATCCAGGATATCTTTTCTTAAAACATGTCCTTGATCCACGCAGAGTCCTGTCCCTCCACCAACAGTGAATTTGATTTGTGGACCGTCCCTCCCACACAGACCAGTGCCGAACAAGGATTATGGGTGGAGCATCTCCCGCTGTCCAGCATCAACGCAACAGGGCCCATCGAGTTCACCATCAGTAATGCGGATACGGCCTATGTGGATTTAGGCCATACATACTTGTATGTGAAAGCCAACATCGTCAATGGAGATGGCTCCAGAATCGTTGACCAAGCAACGGTGGGCCCGACGAATCTCTGGCTGCACTCGATGTTTCAACAGGTGGATATATTTCTCAGCGACAAACTCATCAGTGACTCGACCAACACGTACTCCTATCGAGCCTACATCGAGACGCTGTTGTCGCATGGGCGAGAGGCTAAAAAATCTCAACTGACAGCCGCTTTATTCTACCAGGACACAGCCCAGCACATGGGCGTAGAGAACGACAATGTGGGATATAACAAACGGAAGGCTTTGACCGCGAACGGCGTCTCGGTGGATCTCATGGGTCGACTGCACGCAGACATGCTCATGCAAGACCGGTACCTGTTGAACAAGATTCCCATCAAAATGCGACTGATACGGGCGCCTCCGACCTTCGCCTTGATGGCCACTAACGTAGACGGGCATGCAGCTGACTATAAGATTGTCATCCAAGACGCAGTCCTGTATGTCCGAAAAGTGAAACCGAATCCAGCCGCTCAATTGGGACACCTCAAAGCCTTGGAAACAAAACCAGCCCAGTACCCTATCCGACGTGTACAAACCAAAGTGTTCTCTGTGCCTGCTGGAAATATGAGCGCCAACAAAGAAAACCTGTTCCTGGGGGAACTACCCAAGCGATTGATCCTGGCCTGTGTGGAAAATACCAGTTTCAGCGGAGCCTAGCCAGAGAACCCGTTTGACTTTAAACATTTCGGCATCAAATTTGTGGCCCTGCATGTGGATGGACAACAGGTCCCAGCCACGGCCTTAACACCGAACTTTGGGCGCGCGAATTTCATTCGAGCCTATCAGAGCCTGTTTACAGCCACCGGTCAAATCAACCAGGACGAAGGGAATATGATCAGTCGGGAGGACTACGCGAACGGATACACGTTGTTCTGTTTCGATCTGACCCCACCTTAGAGAACGACCATCAGCTGGCCCTCGCCAAGCAAGGCAATTTACGGTTGGAAATCCACTTTGCACGAGCCCTCCGGAGCACCGTCAATGTGATCTGCTACGCCGAGTTTGACATCATTCAAGTGGACAAGGCGCGCAACGTCCTGTGTGACTTCTCCACCTAACATGGATACAGACCAGATAACCACCGTGCTGGAGAATGACCCAGAGACACATATGGTCTTTCAAGGGGTGTTCGCCCGAGATGTGTTCCCATTAGACCGTATGTATCCTGCTGCTTACGTTCTCAACACGGACCCGCTGGATCGGCCCGGTGAACATTGGGTGGGCGTGTACTTGACAGAACAGCAGGGCGAATACTTTGACCCTTATGGCCTGCCACCCCTCCATCCCGATTTAACAGACTTCATGGATCAAGGCACAGAGACGTGGTGTTGGAACAGTCAAACGTTGCAAAGCCTGACCAGTAGCGTGTGCGGACAATATTGCTTGTTTTACCTGTACCATCGATGCCGGGAAGACCCTTATCTACCATCGTACAGATGTTTGACGAGTACCCCAAGGCCGAGGACCGCGATGTACTCGTATATGACTGGGCCGCCGATCATTTCAATGTACAAGCCCCGTTCTGGGCTTAAGTTTACAAGCCCCCTGTTCTGGGCTTCAGTTCTTTCAATGTACAAGCCCTCTGTTCTGGGCTTCAGTTTTCACGTGGTTGTTCTCACGTTGTTGTTGTTCACTGAATAAAAAAAATGAGATCTCACCAAAAAAAAACCTGTCTTGTGTGTTTTCTTTATGAGCATAATGCATGAAAGCTATAACAGACATGTTGGTATTCGGTGAAACTGGCTTCGAACACCGTGGAGAAAGTAGCCCATCAGTGGCCTAGGATAATCCGAACTTCACCACTTCACCCGCACAGGCGTGCGGCCGGATAAGGCGCGCGCGCGCTGCGGCCGGAGTACCCGCGCGCGCTGCGGCCGTGGCGGGGCGGAGCGGGGCCGGGCCGGGCCGGAAAAAACCCCGGAGGTTGAACATCCGGACCCCTACGTCTAAGGGGAACATTGGAACTCTTCTGTGTTCGAAGGTAGTTTTAGTGAAACCCGAAAGTGACGTCTGTGCGCAGAACCCACACCACCACCCAACCCCAATCAGGGACTCCTAGTGGTGGGTCACACACACACCCCCACGCATCCCCCAACATGCCTGCTTTCTATACTACGACCAGACTGCGCATGCGCAGACCCTTGAACACGGACGAACCCTGAGTCCAATCGGATGCTGCTTCACAAGAGCTTCAACATAAGACCTCATACGACTCCATCGGACCCATAGTGACCCCTGTCGGCGCCAAAATGTCTATTTCCATACACTTTCTCTATTGCGCATGCGCAGAATGACGTCAGTTCCACGTCACACCCACCCCGTCGGATACTCCCTCACGACTACTTCACATGGATACCTCACTCGATCCCATCGGCCCAATAGGGGCCCACCTAAACCCCAACAGGTCTATTTCTATACTACGGCCAGACTGCGCATGCGCAGACTATTGACAACGAACGACACACTAGCCCAGGCGGATGCTCCCTCATGACAGCTTCAAAATAAGACCTCATACGACACCATAGGATCATTAGGGGCTCACCTAAACCCTAAAACGTCTATTTCCACACCCTTTTCCCAGAATTCCCTGGCTGCGCATGCGCAGAATGTGGACAACGGCCGAGACACTAGACCAATCGGATGCCCCCTCACCTATGCTTCACATTGATACCTCACTCAACTCCATCGGCTCATTAGTGGCTCACCTACATCCCAAAACGTCTATTTTCATACCCTTCGTCTATTGCGCATGCGCAGAATGACGATATTCCAACCCCACATCCACCCAGTGGGATGCCCCCTCACATAGATACCTCACTCGACCCCATCGGTCCATTAGGGACTCACCTAGACCCCAAAACGGCTATTTCCATACCCTTGGTCTACCGCGCATGCGCAGAATGACGATATTTCAACCCCACACCCAGCCCGTCGGATGCGCCTTCACGAATGCTTCACATTGATATCTCATTCGACCCCATCGACCCACTAGTGGCTCCCCTAGATCCCAAAACGGCTATTCCATACCCTTGGTCTACCGCGCATGCGCAGAATGACCATATTCCAACCCCACACCCAGCCCCTCGGATGCCCCCTCACATAGGCTTCACATTGATACCTCACTGGACTCCATCGGACCACTAGGGGCTCCCCTAGACCCCAAAACGTCTATTTCCATACCCTTGGTCTACCGCGCATGCGCAGAATGACGATATTTCAACCCCCACACCCACCCCATCAGATGCCCCTTCACGAATGCTTCACATTGATACCTCATACGACCCCATCGGTACACTAGGGACCCCTCTCGCCCCCTTCGGGGATCTCCGTGTCTCTTCGGTGATCTCCGTGTCTCTTCGGTGATCTCCGTGACATCTTCGCAACATTGTAGCGAACGTGCAACAATGTTGCAATCTCCTATCATGTTCCCACGGACCTCACCGAAAAGACACGGACCTGACCAAAGAGACACGGAGGTGAACGACATTGTGGGAAAAACCCCAGCACATGTTCCTCTCACCGAAAAGACACGGAGATGAACGACATTGAGTCCCCACAGACAGGTCAGTACATATCCTATCATGTTCACAGCTCACGCCCCATTCACCCAGACCGGAAGTGACGTCATACGGCAAGGTCACGCTCCATTCACCCAGACCGGAAGTGACGTCATACGGGACTGGTGGCGCCCCTTCCACGTGACCTCCACAAAACAGAGTTATCTCCCTGGAAAATACGCGCTCTCCCGTCTTCTATATACTACTGCGGTTATTAAGTCTGAGTTTTAATCAGATTGTACCTGCTGAAACCAATAAGTCTGGTCAACAATAAACTCACCAATATAGGATATTACCATCGAGAAGCAACGCTATGAAAGATTCGTGTGATGTGTTTGCCAGTATTGTTCGAGAACCAAAATAATGTGCCAATCACGGAAAATTCAGCTCTTTCAATTTGACATTATCCGGCGTTGGCAGTAGTATAGGAAGCGCAAATCTCTTTATTTCTGGGGATGGGGGAATTAGGGTTTAATGAGGGTTGACTTTTGACCTTGACCATGGACCTTAGACCTGGGATTGCTAGGGCAACGTGAAGCATAGATGAGAGGTCACACGACAGGTGTAAAAAAATTAGGATTTGTCCTAGACCTCTAAAAAGTGGTAACACGGAGCTTACACCTAAATCGGGGAAAAATTCCCAACTATGTCGAGATGGGCCAATATGGGTGAAACCTGTTTCGAACGGAAATAACTATATTATTTTGTTCTTATATTTTCAATCCAGGTATTTGGGGAATACAGGTATGGCCGAGTTAACGGATCCTCCCTGTACTCCCGAAGAACTGCGCGGTATCATCACATTCCCTACAGGAGGACTTACAATGCTTCCCAACACAGACTACGACCAAGTACATACACATATACTTCTTGGAGACGAGTAAGATTAACTGGATATTCATTAGCTAAGACTTCTCTTCACTTGCGAAAATCGCATACGGTTGCCATGGAAAAATCGGCATGAAATAGATCTATAAAACCTCTACCCAATGTTGAAGCAAACACATCTTGCAAATTTAACAGCTGATCTATTGTTCTCTTAGATTGCAGTGCAAGAATACCTCCTCATTTTACCAATCTTCACCACACTATATCCATTCATCTATGGACACGTCAGTCACGAGTGTTCCTCGCAAAGAAATAACGCATATCCTATACCACTATATACGAAAACGATGTTTTCCCATGTGAACACTTTAGATGGATCACCGTGTTGTTCTGGGTAAATAAGCATCAAAGAAAGTCTTTGCCAATTAAGCACAACAGAATATGAACCATTAATTAGGTTATGAACATTATCAAATTCAAGTAGCAATGGGGGGGGGGGGGGATTCGTTTCGCTCCATGTAGGCTACCTTATCATTCACGTTAATTTTTGTATGAAGCGTACAATTCCCAGGTTTTGGCATATACGGGACTCCACGTCAATATCCTATTTATGTATATGTAAAGCAACCAGCAAATATCTTTGGTAGGCATTCAGAAGTTGATTTATATACGTTGTTCCGTTTTATTCAATCAGTAATTTGTTTAACACGAATTCCCTTGGGTAGCTATGGTACGATTATGGTGTTCTCATGTTGATGGTTATTATTTCTTGGACAGAGACACTGTTAGGAATGTGGACCGGTTGAGAAGACTTGGGGTGTCTCACGTTCTGAACGCGGCCCAGGGTAAGGACCAGTTCCAAGTGAACTTGGACCCTGCCGACTACCATAAACGGAGGATCAAGTTCATGGGAATAGATGCCATGGACTTTCCCAATTTCCAGCTCACTCCGTTCTTTGAGACGGCGGCGGACTTCATCGAAGATGCCGTGAAGAATAAAGGTAAAGCTCGAGACACGAGGGACCGTGTAACTTGGCTCAAGTCTCGTTCAGTTCAAGAAATCGGAGAGCAGTTTAGAATCATCTGCAGAACTGAAGTATTACTTTTCCGTTGGGTTTGATGACAATATGATTTGATTGTGGAGTAGTGTTACTAATCAACCATAAAAAACGGATTGGCAATACACAAAGATGCAATGAGATATATTTATAATAGGGTGTATTAAAGGATAATGGAGGGGAGGGTAGTGTTCTCATACATTACACATGTGCAACAGGCTAATTGTTGAATGGAAATGCGGGTTACCTTAACGGATGTCAATAGCTGTGTATATATGAGTAGTTTGCATTTTTTTCGCTGACTATGAATTTGAATACATACTTTGTATTCTATAAAGAAAAACCAAGTGAAACATTCTGCATCTATTCATTTTTCTTTTATCAGGTAAAATTTTGGTGAACTGCCGCCAAGGCGTAAGCCGATCAGCCACGTTGGTGTTAGCCTACCTCATGTTGAAGGAACAGAGAACAGCTCAAGAGGCTGTGAGAATGGTCCGGGCACAGCGTGAAATCTGCCCCAATGATGGCTTTCTTCAACAGATCTGTGATTTTCACGAGAAACTAAAAGCTGCTGGACATTTCCGAAAAAATACCAACAGTGATCACATACAAGATGGCATTGATCATCAAAGAGACAATACCAGCATAGCAGATACATAATTGTGTACGATAAAACATTTAGCAAAGCAATTGTAGGATTTCTCAGATAAATGAAAACTTGAGGGAAACTTAACATTTGTTTAATAATATTTCTTTTATACTTATTAGGAATAATAATAAAAATGTTAGCGAATAAAACTTTTCAATGTGGGTTCGATCGACCCCCTCTAAACGCCCAACTGTGTTCTCTATAGAAAACGATCACCTCTAATGAAATCCTGGTGACACCCATATAAACGTAGGCTGGTCATCTTACCGAGCTAAGGAAATTTCCCATTTCATTATACGTACAGAAATGTCTATGTATGTTCATGCCAGGGTTCAGATGATAGACTGTATTATTATATTGAAATGTGACATTTATGTGTGTAGCATCTGTACATTTACAGTCAATTATGTAGTTTGAAACTACACACTGGTAATATTCTACACTCTAATTATGAAAGTGAGAATTATGCAGTTACATGAAAGCCAGCTTGTCATTGTGCCTGTATATATATGTGTACATCATGATCCGCCTTTTGCACATTATTGAGAGAACAAAGAACAGCCTGTCTGTGCTGTGACCTCTGACTTCAGCTGATCAGCTACCCAGGATAATATTTTGAACTGGTGATAGCTGGCATATTTCCATGTAATATTTGTCAAATTATACATTCTAAGCAGGACACTTTTTTGAATACTGGGAAAGTATAGTATAAAATTATGTCAGTTATGACCAGCTCAAATTATTCTTTTGGGTTAAAAGATAGGGCTACGTGAAATTATTCAAACCAGTAACTGAAGTCACCAGTCACTCCTTGTTTCCTCAATAACACATCATCATACTACATATCAAGGTCAGGTACTTGTAATGTATATCACAAGACCCTCAGTGTCATATCCAGAGTTTATTTGGGGACAGCCTTTCTCGCCTTTTTTGCCTTTTTTGGGGTGCATTTGTATGTAAAAAGCATTAAAATTGACTGTAAAGTTTGGGCACCCATACCCTTAACAGGTATCAAAATGTCTCTGGATATATCTATGACCCTATCATTCACAATGCAGCAGTGGGCACATACTAGGACATGGTCTTAGCCAATCCCACTTTTCTCTGGCATTGATTCAAAAATTCACTTGACTTCAATAAGCCAGGCAAAAAATTCACCAATCTACCACCGATGAGACCGACACGCCAAGGTGAATCTTGACCTGGAGATCATACCATACATGTACCATAAGGTCATATCAGTTCATTATAAATGCGGTCTTTCACTGAAGTGTGGTCAACACACCCCCACACCATCCCACGCTTGAAAATATACTCAGTAAAAATTCTATCCCTGGAATTCACCAGTGATATAAATACTTTGTGACATCACACTCCTGAATTATGATTGTGGTTTGTGGCAAATTGCCATTTGAAAATGAAAGTTATTATATTCCAGTGCTATTTCTGAATCTCATCTGTTATGTGGTCTTGTTTATGGTGTATTTACAATGTACATGATCTTTGTACATGTTGATATTCCCTTAATTTACTAACAATATTCAGTGATTATGGCTCACTGGTTGATTTTTTGACCATGAAATAAATAAGCCTTCTACTCATATATTTGTTTCTTGTCTTGATATATATACAGGCATTATACATCTCTTTTAGAACATAATCGGTCTATCTGCAACGTTAAACTCGGTCAATACTTGGATGGGTGACTGGGTGCTGTACTGATCAGTATCCAGGGTAATAGGAACTGTGAACACTCTCGTGTTCTGGCACATGTAGGCATGACTGATAGACATGGGGTATGACTGAAACAAGGTTGAAATTAAACCCTACTACTCCGTCACCTATCTGGTTGGCTGAGGGTTGTTCCAAATAAAAGTTCATGGGGTAGGGGAAGATTTCTCAGTTCTATGCTATATGCATGAGGGGTGATATTGAGTCATTTAACAGATAAATGGTAAATGGATGGTTGGGGGCAGAAAAAGTCTTCCCCCACCCCATGTACTCTATTCTGGAACGGCCCTGAATCTAACAGAAGCACTAAATATTACATTCAAGGTATTGACAAATACATTGGGAATATGTTAAGTTCCCTAAGTATTCCTGTCCGAAACTGAATATCAGCAATCATGAAAACTGATCACTTTCTGAATATATGTGCAAGTCATTTTAGAAGAAGTTTTCGTAGACTTATACTCTCGATATTAAATGCCCACACCTTTTGATAATGAGGTCATATACAAGTTTGGATTTTCTATCATTGTTTAATAAAATTTTACTGCATGTTGCACTTCAGACTACAGAGGCAATTGCATTACTGTTTGTTCAGTGTCGGATTGAAGTTGACCACAAATCAATTCTACATAAACAAAGTTTGAACAAATTGTGAGTACATTGTTAATGAATTGTGCCCGAAATGAAAAGAGCAAACCTCAAGAATGGAATGACTGCAAATTTCATGTCTTTTCGAATATTTAGGACCATGGTATTGGCACGTGGGTAGTTTTTGATTATCTAAGGGGAAAAGGACATTTTCGAATTGACTTGGGGTCGCAAAACCTTAGGGAACTTAAAGTGCAACCGAGGCACTTGTGTAAGTTTATGCCATATTCAAGATAATGATGTGAATAACAAAACGCAGTGAAGTTATCCACCAACAGTTCACTCGTATTCTATATCGGAGGATTCAAAGGCAGATTTCTACACTGGGAGAGAAATTTGTGCTGCCTCTTTTGACGTCAGAGATGACATTAACAACGTAATACTTCGAGCGTCCTGCACCGTCTGCAAGACGTCGCGGCAATGCAGAGAATGGAACAGTTTTGTGACAATGTTGCATTGTGACATGGTTTATCGTTCGATAATAACGTCACAAGTTCTGACATGCTTGTGGCGCTGTGCACTATAATAACACTGAAATTGTTAAAATTAATGTCATAAAACAAGAAAAAAGGTATAAATTCTATAATTTGGAAAATTATCTTAGATATGACATAAAGTTGTAAAAGTACCACAGTTACACTTTAACGCATGTGATAAATTTCCATTCAAGAAAACAGAACAAATGTTTTGATATATGACCTGGACAGCAGAACAGATTCACAATATATCTCATAGATCACCAAGGCTCGTGTTACTGAGAATCCCCTGGAAGGAGCCATGATATGTATGATGATGAAAGACTGTTGTTTTACCTAGACAATAGATATGATGTCACAAAGATGCACAACATTGAAAAAAATACTTAAATACTGGCATATCGATCATGTAAGACGAAGTGATGTGAATTTACAGGATTTCCAATAGTGGGGAATGGGCAAGTGGTCGGCCAATGTTCCATTTGCTAACATGTTAAGTCACATTGAAAAGCGGTATCTCCTCTTACATGAACTATATCCCTAAACAGTAGACTCTGTTGAAGCAGACTGTGGTCTCAAATCCGTCCGCTTTTATAACTAATGGCAGACAAGAACCCGGTCCCGGTCACATGTCAAGTCCGATTCACACAGGCTTAAATTAATGCAATTAAGCTGTGAATGAATGGAGATATCGTAATGTCTGAGCTATACATGTCCATTGTGACAACCCTTAGCAGGTTCAGTCCCCATTTCGCAAAATCATCATTGTAAATATGGTGGTCCAGTCCTGTACAGTCAGTGGTTTAGCCGGTGTGCAATGATCGACTTCAGGATGACCTTGCAGGGATATCACACTATTAATAACTGGGCATTGGCAATGATTAGCATCCGCAGACTTTAATGGAATGCTTGCTCATTATCACTTAATGCACAAATCTTTGGAAGCAGTTGTACAATCAGGGGTGGCCCATGCTTTACTCTTACAGGCATAGTCACATGCAAATTCACATGATTATTGTCTAGTAACACCGAAGAAATCTTGTTGTCCAATCAAAAGTCCAATCGGATGAAACAGGAATTGTGAACCCTCTACCGATAGTGTGCATCACGACTTCTTCACAGTCCCTTTATGCTTCTTCTGCAAAGAAAATTTAGGAATATTTGTGATAATGAAATATTACTTCAACGAGATATGCTAATTTTGGATGATACATTCTTGAGTCAATGACTGTTGGTTGGTGGTAAAAGAAAGTAGATTTCATGAGATTGGAAGAAATATCACTTGTGAAGTTGTAACAAAATAAAATTCCCCGATGGTTTGGTAAAGATTCCATGGTCCCTAGCCACCTTATCAGTTTTTGCTTAATTAAATTACACTAACTAAACACATCAAGATGATTGATGTGAAATACTTGAAATTTCAGATTCCTAGACTACACTTTTCAAACAAATAGGAATGATTCTATGACAGTGCAAAGTTCAGTCCATGAGCTATTTCAAAAGACTGGTCGAATTAAAGCAAATGGAATTATCATTTTTTTCAATATGTCCATTTGGAAATGAATGTACTATAAAATTCCAGATTCGATGATCAAATTGGTATTATATTTATCTGGAAATGAAAGCATGTCAGATGAACTGGTGTATATGTGAATTAATAGAGAAACTGAAGAATAAGAGCTCTTCTACCTCTATGGCCCTTGTAGATACACTGTGTGTCTGACATGTCAGCTTTGGGCACTAATGAGGAAAAAATGCCATAAAATCTTGTGAGCAAACGGGTAATGCTAAGCATCCGATTCCATGGGCAACAAACTATCTGCTAACGTGAAATGAAGATTCCAGACACATTTCAACTTATTCACAAAACCTTCTTTGGGATGCGTAGTTTCAATTCTAGGAACCTCAACATGGTTAACCGAGTCTTTGGATGCCCCCCCCCCCCTCCCCTAAGTAACCCCATCAAGTAAGAGCATTAATAACTTTTAAATAGAGGCAAAATCTGAAAAATGAGGCAGGCTTATTTAGTTTTACATCTATACAATGTTGTGTCCAATTTTCATGAATTACACAAACTACCATAGAAGTTATTAATAGACCAATCTGAAAGACGTGCTAAAACATTTAATGGAATAAATAGAGATTTCTTCAATCTATGACTGGTAGTTTCTTCAACCAACCAAGTTTGAAGAAAGGTAATAACTTGATGAATTGATCACCATGTCTAAGATAAACAGGTGTAGATCACCTGCAGTGCTCACCCACTCATTCAGTCTTAAGTGAGCATCTGCAAATGATTTGTCTGACAGACAGCTCATTTTAAAAGCTTACTTTTCTGTAAAAGGAAATATTTTCTTGCCAGTATTTCTTAACCTTTCGAGTTCATAATGATTTTTTATAATAGGTGGAAAAAAACACATTTTCGAAATTTGGAAGCATGTTAGAGATCCTGGAACCTTAAATCCAGAATAAAGTCTTGTGCAACAGTGCACCAAAAGAAAAAGAAGTCTTAGAGACAGGGAAGTGTGAAGATGTCCTGTAACATAGTCGCAGCATGAAACAAAACCTTGTGAGCGTTTAAATTCATAGTTTTCTTATATTGATTAATTTAAAGCTACAATAGAATACAGGCTGACAGACACAAAAAATCAATTTAACTGTTTCATGTGGATCTGGTGCACAAACATAATTTCATGCGTCAACCAAAAAATTCAGCTCCCAAGACTGACCCAGTGGCATATGCCAATAAGAGTTGTCTCCCCTGATTTGGAAAAGAATATTGCACAAAAGAAAGGAACCTGCTTATGAGTTGCAACCTGTAAAATAGAGATCAGATGACTGGTCATCCTGAAACTGGAGATAATACTTCTGGAGAAATTTCCAAAATACCTGAGCTTTCTTGACTTTCTTTTTCAGAGCCTCGATATTCACAGATTCATCTGAAAAAGTTAGAAAAGTACATTTGTATGCATTAGTTATATTAGTCCACAGCCTGCTTCAGAGTAATAACGATCCAGCCAAATTAGCGAGATGATTCAGCCATACAAGAAAGGTGATTGAATCACCTAAGTGGGTCAATTCAGACACTTAACCATAGTGATCATCCTCCATCAGTAGGATGATCCCACCACTTAAATAAGGGGATTAAATGACCAAATTAGGAGACAGCAGCTTACAGGCCTATCTACTTCATTCTGGTTTTACTTGAAGTATTTTGTCTGTTGGAAGCAGGATTCAACACTAATCATAGCACTAGCTTGATTGTGACTCAACAATAGATAGTCATTTGAAGACTGAACATCATAAGGAGTACAAGTAGCAAGTTAATGTTGGGCCAGGTAGTCAATTGAGGCAAATGTTCATATTCGAATTTGATGGAGTGAGAAATACGCTTTGGAATTTTCTAAATATTTACTTCGAATAAAACAAATTTGATGGGTTTGAAGAAATATGCTTTGGATTTTCTAAAGAATTTACTTGAAAACAAAAAGCTTCAAATAAAATGAAACAAAGCTGATATTTCCATCATGAATTCTCACATGAAAAGCAAAATATAAGAGCATTAGTATGGTTGGCCATCCCTGCCAGAATTCGTCATTTACAGGATGCCTGTAAATAATATATACCATGGTATAAAATGCCAAGCCTGCCATAATTCATATTTACAGGATGCCTGTAATTATTTTGTACCATGGTATAAAATGCCAAGCCTGCCATAATTCGTATTTACAGGGTGGCTGTAAATCGCCAAGTCTGCCACAATTCGTATTTACAGGATACCTGTAAATAATATATACCATGGTATAAAATGCCAGGCCTGCCACAATTCGTATTTACAGGATGCCTGTAAATCGCCAAGCCTGCCACAATTCGTATTTACAGGATACCTGTAAATAATATATACCATGGTATAAAATGCCAGGCCTGCCACAATTCGTATTTACAGGATGCCTGTAATTCATTTTAGCCGTAAGTCGTAAATCTACGCCTTCTTATTATTTCCACCAATGATGTACGCTTTTACAAATTTGGCGCCGAGCTTTACACAACCTCCAAACAGGGTCATCTTCCCTTCTGCCTGTCGATCGATCCTGCCCTAGTCAATTTACATATAACCATGTACCAAAACGTCATTTCACAAAAACCTGAATTTTACCAGCCAAAACAGGCCACATACTAAATACGAAGATATATAATTTTGCAGATGTGAATGTGCGGGGCCATTTAATTCCGATAAAGCAAGCATCGCTGATTTGTTTTCAAACAAACGACCGTTAGCCTTGACCATGGAGCCTACTATAGCGATTTGACTATAGATGGAGGAATGACATCTTATCAGTCTCATCTACCACCGTCTGTGTTTAGTCCGCTTAGAACCCTGCTCAAAGAAATATCAAAGCAAGCAGGCTAGATAATGAGGTCTTAATTTGTTGACACTGCTGGTTTTATTGCTGAAACCTGTACTGTGTGTTCAGGTCTGGCCACTGACAGCAATCAATGCACTTATGTCTTAAAACTCTGGTCCATATTTCAACACTGGTTACAGTAATCTGGGCGGTGATAAACTACAACCAACCGTAAACCGACCAATCGGTAAATAATGGCTCTAGTTGGAAATCATGGTAGCCAGGAAATCAGGCTTGGAAAATGATGCCTTTGGTGCAAAAAAACGTTGAAATCCGTCCACTTATCCAGATATATGAACGAATGAACATATATATTCAAGCTGAGTGAATTGTTCTCGTAAAATAAAATATTTTCTGGAGACTTCCGGATAATATGAATGGACACATTGGTGAGATGGCTGGCTGCTTTACATATTCCGACATTCGATTAGGGTGCTCACACGAGCGAAAATCGCCATTTTAACACATTTACATTATCATGATTTAACTCCCTAAAACATGCTCATAGGCCTAGCACCGCAGAACATTGCGGAATTAGCCGGGAGTCCCTGAAACATGGTGTTCCATTTGTGCCAATTTGATGTCGACGCACGACGCGCGACGTCGACGTCGTGTTTTGCAACGCGACGTCGCCCTTTCCGTCGCGCGTCAACTTTTACAATGTTAAAGAGATAGGCCAAAACTCGACGTCGTGTTTCAAAAGTTGACGTCGCCTTTTGGCCTATCTCTTAGCATTGTAAAAGTCGACGCGCGACGGAGAGGGCGACGTCACCTTTTAAAACGCGACGTCAACTTTTTGCGTCGCCTTTCTGAAGAATCAAAACTCGACGCGCGACGCAAAAAGTCGACGTCGCCCTCTCCGTCGCGCGTCGTGCGTTATAATGTTAAAGGGATAGGCCAAAACTCGACGTCGTGTTTCAAAAGTCGACGTCGACTTTTGCCCTATCTCCTAACATTGTAAAAGTCGACGCGCGACGGAGAGGGTGACGTCGCCTTTCAAAACGCGACGTCGACTTTTTCCGTCGCGCGTCGACTTTTAAAAAGTCGACTCGCGACGCGCGACGGACATTCGCGTCGCGCGTCGCCTTTTGGTTTACAAAAGTGCGCATGTCTGGGGAGCATGTATTACTATAATGTTCACAGCTGTGATTTTCGATTCTTGTAGCTCCTGACCGGTGTTGGTAATTTGGTGAGAATTTACTGCAAGATAGCAAGAATGACAAGATATTTTGCATGCATGGAGACTGTGTACAACATAATATATTTGTTTCGCTGTCTGAAATGTTTTTTTTGCTGATTAATTTTCGAACACTGATACCTGTATTCCACAAAATGCACACCCCTCAATCGAGAGGACAATTCGCATCTATTAGCTTGTCAATGTGTTACTATTTCGCCGGACTAATACGTAAATTAAATCCAAGTTTCCAATAATGAACAAAAGCGTGTGTAAGTAACTATTTTGCAGGATTAACAGTAACGACTGGAAAACAGAGGGAAAATAATTAATCGCTTGTGTAGCTCAATGGAACTGTGAGATCTCACATTCTGGAGACATCCTGTCTCCTGATAAAACGCGCCACGTTGCATTTTATCTCGAATCATGGTGATTCCTATGATGTTCTGTATCTCAGTCCCACTTATATTGTATGATATCTGTTAATTTAGACAGAGCATCTGTTTGAGAGAAATTAGATAGAGATAGCGTGTCACTGACTGTGACTGACTACTGAATAGGATAAATGGTCGTAGAATGCAAGTTTCTACACAGAACACCAGTCCGTGATGCCCTACGTCGGCTAAGCGTTCATTTCCCAACTTGCTAGCATAGTAGTAGGTAGAGTTGATTAAGTATCTACAGCGTCTCACTGCGCATGCGCAGAATTTATTTTGGGGGTGTGGCTATGTGTGTGCGCATGCGTGAGTCTATGCAAATGAGTTTTATGCAAATGAGGTCATTGGGTTCATTGGGTATATTCAAGATGGCGGCTTGTTTTTGTATGGTGGGGTGGTCGGATTCAAGATGGCGGCTTGTTTTTGTAGGTTAGGGGTGGTCGGATTCAAGATGGCGGCTTGTTTTTGTATGTTAGGGGTGGTCGTATTCAAAATGGCGGCCAGTTTTTGTGTCGTCGGTCAGTTTTTGAGTCGTGTGGTGGGTTCAAAATGGCGGCCAGTTTATGTGTCCTTTGTGGTGTGGGTTCAAAATGGCGGCCCGTTTTAGTGTCGTGTGTGGTGTGGTGTCAGTCAGTGCATGGTGGGTTCAAAATGGCGGCCAGTTTTTGTGTCGTCGGTCAGTTTTTGAGTCGTGTGGTGGGACCAAGATGGCGGCCAGTTTATGTGTCCTTTTTGGTGTGGGTTCAAAATGGCGGCCCGTTTTTGTGTCGTGTGGTGGTGTCAGTGAGTGCATGGTGGGTTCAAAATGGCGGCCAGTTTATGTGTCCTTTGTGGTGTGGGTTCAAAATGGCGGCCCGTTTTAGTGTCGTGTGTGGTGTGGTGTCAGTCAGTGCATGGTGGGTTCAAAATGGCGGCCCGTTTTTGTGTCGTGTGTGGTAGGAGGTGGGTACAAGATGGTGTGGGTACAAGATGGCGGCCAGTTTTAGTGTCGTGTGTGGTGTGGTGTCAGTCAGTGCATGGTGGGTTCAAAATGGCGGCCAGTTTTTGTGTCTCAGTGCATGGTGGGAGGTGGATAGAAAAACGTATAAAAGGAGTCCATTTTTAGGGAAAGGGGTGTATTCAATCTGACTTACCTGACCTGACCTGTCTCCCTGCCTGCCTGCCTGCCTGCCTGCATCCCTGCCTTGCTTGCCTGCCTGCATTCTGCCTGTATGGAATGCATGTACTGACTTGGTTCTGGGTTTTTCCATCACGGTTGTGCGCAGGTGTATGACGTCACTTCCGGTCTGCGTGAATCGGGTGTGACCTGGGACTATGGGATGCATGTACTGACTTGGTTCTGGGTATTTGTCATCACGGGGAGGTCACGTGATCAGTTCAAGGTCATATCCATTTTTTCCATCACGGTTGTGCGCAGGTGTATGACGTCACTTCCGGTCTGCGTGAATCGGGCGTGACCTGGGACTATGGGATGCATGTACTCACTTGGTTCTGGGTATTTGTCATCACGGGGAGGTCACGTGATCAGTTCAAGGTCATATCCATTTTTTATCGATATGTCAACCCCACACCCAGTCCATTAGATGCTCCTTCACCTCAGCTTCACTTTGATACCTCACTCGTCCCCATTAGACCATTAGGGGCTCCCCTAGCTCCAAAAAAGGCTATTTTCATAGCCTTCGGCCTTCGCGCATGCGCAGAATCACCCTAATTCAAGCCCACACCCAGTCCTATCAGATGCTCCTTCACGTCACCTTCACTTTGATACCTCACTCGACCCGATTGGACCATTAGGGACGCCTCTAACCCCAAAAAGGCTATTTTCACACCCTTCGGCCGCCGCGCATGCGCAGAAGGCCGATAGTTCAATCCCATACCCACCCCATTAGATGCTCCGTCACTTTACCTTCAATTTGATACCTCACTCGACCCCATTGGTCCATTTTAAAAATTTATTTTTTTTGGCTATCTCCTACCTCCAAAAACGTCTATTTTCATACCTTTCGGCTACCGCGCATGCGCAAAATGCCCATAGTTCAATCCATACCCAACCCATTACATGCCCCTTCACTTCACCTTCAATTTGATACCTCACTCAACCCCCATGGGTTCATTATTAAAGAAAAAATGGGGGCTATTCCATCCACCTTGCTTACTCCCCTGTCCCCCCCTCCAATTCACCCCTCCCCTTTCTTAATTTCAATATTTAATTGTTAAAAAAACATATAAAATGAAAAAGATTTTTTTTGGCTCCATGAATCTTTTTTTTCTTTTTTATTCAATGATAAAAAATTTTTTTTTGGCTATTCCATTTCCCTCCCCCCTCCCCATGTCCCCCCACTGCAATGTTTCCCCTTTTTTTCAATAATTTGAAAAAAATAGTAAAAAAAATTTTTTTTTTGATTTTTTGGGGGGAAAAGGATGATGGGAGCTGGTGTTATTTGGTGTGCTTAAGAAAAGAAGTTTCCACTTCCGGAAAGATGGGTTGGCCCTGAAAAGGGCCGTTGATAGTGTCACACGACACACTTAGGCGCGGTATATTCTTTTGATGCCCCCCCCACATGTTTTCTACATATGGGACACTTCACTTTGAGATGGTTTTCTCCAGCCTCAACGCAATGACACGTATCGCCAACACACGTGAGCGTCACCCAGCACTCCTGACATATGCATAAATGATCTTGACTTTGTTGTCGTTGCAATCGGCCATCTTCTTCTGCAATTACAGCTCGCCGGAGTTGTGCCAGCTCTTCTGTACTGCGTATTAACGTGGCTTCGTCTTCAATCTCCTGCTGAAAACTTGTCGTTATTATCATTCCATTAGCTTCTTCAACGCTAACTATTTCTCTATGTTCTGTAGCAGCATTTCTCGGATCTCTAGGCGGATGGTGTGTAAATAGGGCTCTTCTTCTGGAGGAACTCATCATTGTCTTTGTGAATAAAATGTCAATTTTACACGTTATTTATAGTTTAAGTCGGCTGTGGTGTGTACAAGATGGCAGTCTGTTTATGTGTCCTTTTTGGTGTGGGACCAAGATGGCGGCCAGTTTTTGTGTCGTGTGGTGGTGTCAGTCAGTGCATGGTGGGTACAAGATGGCGGCCCGTTTTTGTGTCGTGTGTGGTGTCAGTCAGTGCATGGTGGGTTCAAAATGGCGGCCAGTTTTTGTGTCGTGTGAGGTGAGGTGAGTACAACATGGCGGCCAGTGTCAGTTAGTGCAACAATAGGCTTGCCCACAGTGTTTTTTTGCTGTGTTACTTAAGCATAAAAATTTCCTATTTTTTCCGATAAATCCGTTTCAATTTTCACGGAATTATGATAACACTGTAATCCATAGTCTACACGTATTTGTTTAGCCAAGAAAATCAATTTTATTTCCAATGTACCTGGTGTTTTCATTCTACCGTACACGAACTTTATGGTGGATAATTTCTTCGCCCTTGCAGCTACACCGGATGTTACTCCAGACGTCTATCAATGTTTTGACAATATATAGACTGCATATTAGAAAATATGTTGAAACCACAAGATAAAGACAAAGAAGGCCCACTGTATAGTGCTGTGTTACCATTGCCCAAGCATTAAAATTTCCTAGTTTTATTTCGAATCATCAGATTTTAGTGCATAATATTGCTGAAATAATGCCAACAGAAAACTCAGAGTCAATTTAAATATTTATTTGTATTGAGCAAATTACAAGAATTTCGAAGAGAAAAGAGCCGAAATAATGTCTGTCTGTCCTGGAAATCAGCTGATCAGCAATAAATCGACATCTCCGTGACCTTCAAGGAGATTTTGACATTAGGTTTTACCCGCTTTTATCACAAATCATTATAAAGAAATTGTCACACCGCGCATGCGCAGAATGCCGATAGTTCAACCCCACACCCAGCCCATTAGATGCCCCTTCACATAAGCTTCACTTTGATACCTCACTCGACCCAATCGGACCATTTTATCTAGGGACTACTTTTTCTCCGCGGAAGCTTTTTCCCGAGACCGAATCACCGCCAAAACCGCGGCCAGACCGCATCACCGCGGATGAATACATCCTGAATACATCCCCTGCAGCAATTGGAACTCTCCTGGATTGGAGGTAGCTTTTGGTCATCCTGCCGGAACTATAGTTCACTTGACCTCTCTCTCCGCCACGTGACCGCCACAAATTATGCAAATTTTTGAGGTCAATGCGCGCCCAAAAGCTCTTTACCTACTACTATCCATGCAGTAAGATAAGATAAGATAAGTACTTTATTTAGAGTCGATTTTTTATAACTACAACATTAGCTCACCGTGGAGCTATTATCACCGACTAGATCCATGCAGTAGTTCCTGAGAAATCGCGATAGCAAGGTTTCATGGGGAAATCCAAGATGGCTGCCTGGTGGCCATATTGGATCTTCAAATCGGACCAGAAAAGGTATCTTGCACAACTAGACCCCAAGGGGAACTGTGTACCAAATTTGAGAAAGTTCCATCAAGTAGTTCCTGAGAAATCGCGATAACAAGAATTGTTCACGGACGGACTGACGGACGGACGACGGACGGACTGACAGACGGACGACAGACGGACAGACGACGGACCACGGACGAAAAGTGATTTGAACAGCCCACCATCTGGTGATGGTGGGCTAAAAATGAACTTTTAGTTTTCGTTTATGTTTTGACTTTCGCCAAATTGAGAAATCAAACACCAAATAAGCAAAACTTAACCCTTCTATATTTTCAATTTCCGAAATTACCGGAAATGAAAATGAAAAGCAAAAATATTCCTACGAAGTAGGCTACAGATCGCAAATTGTCCGGTAATGAGTGAGTCCATCCGAATCCTTTCGTCGGCAAAATAAGGAGAACCGTTGACGTTAGAACCTTGATTTTTGGCATGAACGTGCATTAGGGCATTGTTACCAGCAAGTTCTGATCTGAAATAATTCTGATTTAAATTAGATTGATAATTAACACTTCAGTATATTGTTATAGATATATGTGAGCTGTAGCCTTTAACGTGTAGGCCTATCCTATTTCACATTGGCCACATCAGCTTCAAATTTAGGTCAAATTACCCACAGCTAAAAATAACGTGTCCCACTGTATGTCTTTGTACCGGTTATGCTCAGGAGAATGACATAGAATCATTATTATCTTGTGCAGAGAAGGTGTTGGTCTTGAATTGAATTACCGTAAACTACATAAATGCTACCTTTCTACTATAGTACTATATATAAAAATTTGTTGTATTGTTGGGAAAATAATGCGATTCAAAAAGTTGTTTTGATCCTGGACAAGGGCACTGAAAACCATTAAAGATATGTAAATGTATTTTCACACGTAAAGCTTGAAATCTACTGAACCTATATTATTCAATCTGTTTCCTTTAATTAAAAAATTGTAAAATTAAATGGGCGATCGTTATTTATTTTGGAATGAAGGCGCATTAGGAGACTGTTACCAACAAGTTCTGAGCTGACCTGCTTTTGATGAAAATTTCTAGTGATTTTTGATGAAAATCACTGGCGATTACTGGGCGGTGCCCATCTTAATATAGGCAGGATTTCAACTGGGGGTGGGGATTTCCAAGAGTTCAGTTCGCGTTCGAGTCCTAATGCCTACTGTACTTCGTAGGTCCTGTGACGTTAGTCACACTGCTCATGTCTTTATTTCTTTAAACAAAATCAGACAGTATGATTATACGCCTTAGCTGGAATCGTTCTGACTTCGCCCACCTATATAGTAAAATATTATTGGATTAAACTTGTTGACTGCATCATGGGTGCATAGGATTTATTAGGATAAACTCCATGATGGAAATACAAGAATTGCTTGAAGAAATTGCCCCTCTAACATTGATAGATGGTTCACATATTAGTGCCTGTTTACAACACAGCGGGACTCAGTGAAATGACTGTGCAGTGTTCGCCCGCCCATGGCACGTGCCAGCGCAGTAAAGATAAGACTTGGAGAGCTTTGGGTGACATCGGCGGTTTTGGGATAATACGTATCGCAGCACATCCAAGAAAGAATCAATCAACAACAAAGGTGCTGACTTTCATTAATACGCACAATCCTAATAACGACAACTTTTTCCCCATTGTTAGAAATAACTTAACCATTCTTGGGTCAAATGACCGACTGAAGGAAGCCTTTAATGGAATTAAATTCATAAATGCAAAACGACAAGGCCCCAACTTAAAGAAATTGCTTACAAAGGCTAAGCATGAGCTAAATCCCGATCAAGTATATACAACATCAAAATACGGAGACGTACGATGTAAATGTTGTCTAAATCTCACTATTGGCAGTTCATATCTCTTTCGGAAAACTAACAAACAGTTCAAAATTAAACATAATATGAACTGTGATTCTAGAAATCTTCTGTATGTTCTGACTTGTAATGGATGTGGCGCTCCATATATAGGCCAAACAGGGGACCGTCTGAAATCACGGACTCGCGTACACCGACAACAAATAGAAACACCTAGATTACGTCATCTCAAAGTGAGTAAACATGTGGCAGATTGTGCTAGCCATCTTTAGATTAAATTTTCCATTTTTCCGTTTTTTAAATTTAACACGGACGATGTAAGCATCCGGTTGGAAAAAGAAAAAATGTTCATTGAAAAATACGGGGAATCCCTCAATTGTTAATACCGAAAATATATCACTTAATTATTTGATCGATTCAGAGTCATTGAAACATTATTTTGGTATTCGCAGACTGGTTTCAGAAAATGAGTTATGCGCATGTCTTTAGGTACATGGAGACCAAGAACTGTAAAGTACGCATGTCTGAGTACATGGAAACGCCCACAAATGACCAACCAGCAGTCGTCTCTCTGTAATCATTGTTTTGTATGTGACTATACTTGTTCTGTTATTATGACTTTATGTAACCATGCAACAATAATTGTAGACACGCTGCACTGTATAAATTGTATCCATAGCATGTTAACTTCGTCATTTGAAAAGCTTAAAAAGAGCGAAACCGGTTATGACAATATAATATCCAGTTTTTTTACTTATATCTACCCAAGTGATTGAGGATTTAACCCAGTGTTCATTTCGCCGTCCTGTTCAGCGGATTTATTTATCTGGTTGTTAAATACCAGATATTTACAAATAAATAGATTAAATCAGAAAGTGACAAACGGCGCCCCATATCCTTGAGCCAGCTCCCTAACTCTCTAATCCTTCAGATGATTACGTCATTTCCGATGATGACGTGATTGCTACCCCTTGACCCTGACCATGATGAATTCACATATTTTGGAGTGGCACCCCACTTGATGATCTCGATAACTGTGTCATCTATTCTTCCGTAAAATTGTCTTACAGTAATAAGCCATTAGCCTTTAAACGCCATGTGTGATATTATAAAGCCCGGTAGCTGATCGCAGGCAGCCTAATTTATCTCTATCATAAATACTGCGGGTTGCAGTTATAAATATCTTTGATTATATTGACGACGGCATACATGTATATGTGTATTCATTTCATGCTGTAGGAATTTCGTGACGATTCGCTCAAGAGATGAACCATGAGTAACCAATGCCGACAGGAGAAAATATCGCATAACAGATCGAACGTTTAAACGATTGATCTGAACTTTGCGCGATGATCATAGACTATCTTTTATAATAGCTGGGAAATACTATCCACTGGAGAGTTCCCTGTAGCATAGAGTCATTGACAAAAAGGGGGAGATCAATATAATTTCAGTTACAGACCCATATCCCTCCAACCTGTTCTTTCCAGGATGCAAAAATTGTGTTCCAGGGAATCTATACGAATACTGCTTAACTAATAACACCCTATTAGAAGGAAACTTCGTCTTCAAACCAGGCGATTCCACCGTGAATCACATGGATAAAATAGTTCACACCATTTATCATTATCTATATCAATTCCAAGATGTATGCGAGATCTTCCTAGATGTAAGCAAAGCCTTCGATAAAGTTTGCAACCAAGGTTTTATGTTTAAATTGAGAAAAATTGGCACTTGTGGACGAGTTGATGCAGAAAATAGAACAATTAAACTTGTTCAAAATCGTGTTGAATCTAATAACACTCATATCGAGTCTGGTGATCGTCATGGTTCGGTCCTGGGGCCGTTACTATTCCTTATATCTGTACAGGACACCAAATCTGACATTCACTCAAGGTTATTCCCTGACGATACATTTCTCCATGAACTAATATTTGATGTACAAATAATTTGCTGGACTGAGAATCAACAACGATCTTGACTACCTATAAAATGGGCAACTCAGTGGCTTGTAACATTTAATGGACCAAACAGAGTAGTCTTGTAAATAATCTTGAATTAACCCAACATATTCACAATTATATCTTAATACTGTGGAAAAAAGCGCCTTACTTCTCATAAATAATTTGGGGGGGGGGGGGGAATAATGTTCCACGAAAACGTGAATGGGATGAACATATCAATTCTGTCTGCTCGATATCCCCAAAAACATCATTGAAACAAAATGCTTGGTGTGCTCATACAAGAGTACTTTCCGCCGTTTGCTTGTGTTTGGCGGCTGCACACTGACCCATTTTGTGTTATTAGATAAAGGACGAAGATAGGCTGCAGTTATATATATGAGCCATGCGAAGAACACTGTCAGACATAAGAATATGGTCAGCATGGCCATAGACTTCATGGTACGCATGTGACATACCATGGATGATGTGGTCAAAACGACCATGGTGGACCATGATATATGGTCATGTTAACCACATGATCTATAGTACCATGGAGTGTAACTTCGGGCTGACTATATTTTTCTAACGGTGAACTTCGTCGTTCAATGTATAGGCTGGGAAATACTTTCTCATCCTATAAAGTGTTCTAAAAAAGTGAAAAATTATAACCTACGGAACTCCTGATCAGTATAGAACATTCCGGTGTCGTCTTACTTGTTTTCAAAATTCGTTCTTTCCAAAGACTGATAAAGATTGGAATTCTCTTCATGCTTCTGTCCGAAACGCAACCTATTTAAGCCCAAAGTCTCTACTAACCAGCATTCGTACCTGACGAAAGTGTACAATTCCGTGGGCGAGAATACCTCTGTCCTACTGCAGGATGAGGCTAGATTTCAATTCATTAAATGGTCGTCTGATTAAGTATATCTCCTCAAGCCATATCTGCCTTTACTGTAATCACAGCAGTGAAGGCCCTTATCATTTCCTCTTGATTTGCCCCATGTTCGCGGCTCTGAGAAAGCCAATGTTCTCCCGGATTACCAGCTACCAGGTGAATATCAATCTCTTTTAACCCTACCAGGCCTGGGGGGGCCATTATGGCCCCCCTACCAAACTTTCTGCGCTATCTCCGGAACGACAAAAAATGAAGTGCTGAAACTCCGGGACTTTATAGTTTATCTTATTGGGGTCATTTTGAGCCCATTTGCATAACCCCGATAATGAGGATAATGGGTAAATTCAAGATGGCGGCCACGTGGGGTACCAGAAAAGTGATGTTTTTGTCATATTTCTTCAAAATTTCTGCTTTTCCGCGATGAAAAGTGGGCAAAAACTATTTTATTTGATATCCTATTAATATTTACTAATTTATCATGCAGTTTTTGCGGAGAAATTGCATAAATAAAAAATTCGGAAAATCCGACCAAAAAATGCCGTTTTTGAAAATGACGTCACTGTGACGTCATCAAAGCGGCCATCTTGGATTTTTTACATTTTCTGGTAGAGCTTGACCCAAGGGTATAGTGTGGTAAGTTTCAACCCCCTAGCTGAAGGGATAAGAAAAATAATTAGGGGGGGACCATATCGGCCCCCCCCCCCCCTAGGCCAGGACAGGTCCCAAAAAGCCCAGGCCAGATAGGGTTAATTCATGACTGCCTGAATTACCTCTCAAATTTATTTCTGTGTGGCTCTCCTGACTTTGATGATGGAACAAATATGTCTGTCTTTGAAATAGCCCAAACGTTCATTACAGCATCAAAACGGTTGTATGGTCATGAATATTCTCAACCGGTGACAGATGAAGCTGGTCAGATCAGTACAGTACCAGCTGGGTAAATTCAACTTGGTTATTCAACCCATTGCAAAAAGCTAGAATCATATGACGTGACGAAATACCCACATACTATTATCTATTTGTCTGTATAAAATTCACCCCCGTAAACATAATTTAACGTTTAATAATTTATTGTACTATTTGTGTGTATAAATGATTATATGTTTGTTATCTGATGAAAGTTCCCCCTGGCCTTATGACTGTACATAATCCTCATAAAACTAAATAAAACCTTGCATATATTACAGTCTGTTTAAAATTAGACCTAAGTGTCGCTGAGCTATTAGGTCTAAAAAGAAGCCCTATTTTGTTTGTGTCCGCTGACCTCTAAATTGAAATATGACAAAGGTCATCACAATAATCGATTTTCATAAATGTTTTGCAATGTCAGTCTGTTTACAATTACGACGACAATGAACGGTTCCTTCAGAGAGAGGGGAGGCCACCCATTGGAGGAAATCCAGCACATAGGCTTCACTTCAGACCCACTATATCTAAGCGACAGTTGGGTCTTATTTTAATCAGACTGATATAATACATTACATAACCTGATCATGATCGTGTGTCCCAAACGCTCAAATTTTCCACTACTGAGACTACTGTTATTGGTATCGATGAACCATCTAATACATATGTATATAAAACTCACTTGGCTTCGCTGTTGTAGTTGTAAGGCCATGTGATGTCGTCTTGACGAAACTGTCTTGTTCCAAGAGCAGAGCGATTATAAACAGTAGGCACAGAACACGGACGGAACTCAAATGGTACAGCATGACGACACTGAATCTGGAAACATCAAACCGAAAAGATATGGACGAACTTTTGTGAATAATATTTAAGGACGATCAATCCACAATTTTCCTACGAAGTAGGCTCTCATTTGCAAATTGTCCGGTGATGAGTGAGTCAGTGAGTCAGTCCATCCGAATTCTTTCGTCGGCAAAATAAGGAGAACCGTTGACATTAGAACCTTGATTTTTGGCATGAACGTGCACTAGTGCACTGCTACCAGCAAGTTCTAAGCTGACCGAATTCTGATGAAAATTTGATTCATTTATTATTTTTTATTATTTATTGTTGGCTCAGCGAGTGCGCTGTCATGCCCATTGGGAACCCTTGGTTGTATGTTTTATTGTGACTTTTGAAGGTTCCCCGATACCAGGAAGCCTGGTCCATTCGAGATTCAGACCATCTGGGAATGGTTATCGTTGGATGGAATCCCGCAACCCCCATATATTCTGGGAGCTTACATGTTGCTACACTTATTCGGCCTATGCAGTACCCTCGGGAGGATGTCCCCACCCCTGGGGCAGAATACTTAGATGATCTATAAACCTCGAAATTGGCAAAGTACAAACTTAAATCATATCAAACCCTACTTCGTAGGTCATGTGACGTTAGTCACACTGCTCATGTGTTATTCTTGTTGTACTTATTCAAAATGTGCTACAAACATGTGTGCAGTCTATTTGATTATTTTCATCAAATGCTCTTGATGTAACGGTACATTCACTGAGCAAAAAATCCAGTTTCGGAACTCCCGGAAACCTGCCGTAATCCTTAGTATTGGGACAGTTTCTGTCCCGTTTTCTCCCGGATTCAGCGAATTAAAATGCCTAACAAAATTTCTTACTATGACCCAGGCATAGGCATGACGACTGATTGCTAACAAATGTTGAATTATTACGTGAAAATTTCGTGTTAATAAGTCGAAATATCGGGATAGTGTCTTGAAATTTCGAGATATGTCGGAATTTTGAATACCTAGTCGAAATTTCGAGAAACTATATGGAAATTTTAGATTCAAAGTCATTTCGAGATACTGTCGAAATTTTTAGATATTAAGTCGAAATTTCGAGTTATTAACTCGAAATTTTGCGATACTAAGTCGAAATTGCGAGGTACTAAGTTGAAATTTCGCGATAACAAGGCGAAATTTCGAGTTATTAAGTCGACATTTCTAAATACTATGTCGAAATATCGAGCTACTAAGTCGAAATATCGAGACATTTCGAGTTACTAAGTAAAAATATCGAGCAATTTCGAGGCGATATGTCGAGACAATAAGTCGAAATGTTGAGATATTATGTCGAAATTTCGAGATACTAAGTCGGAATTTCGAAATATTAGGTCGAAATTTCGAGTTACTGAGTCAAAATTTCGAGTAACTAAGTCGAAATTTCGAGTCATTAAGTCGAAATTTCGAGATACAACAGAGTCGAAATTTTGATATACTAATTCCAAATATCAAGATGCTAAGTCGAAATTTCGAAATACTAAGGCGAAATTTCGAATTACTAAATCGAAATTTTGAGTTGCTGAGTCGAAATTTCGAGTTACTTGGCCAAAATTACGAGATACTAAGCCGACATTTCGAGATACGATATCAAATTTCTAGTTACTAAGTTGAAATTTTGAGTTACTCAGTCGAAATCTAGACGCCCACAAGGAGTGTATAGGGGCCATGCCAAGGTGAGAACCGTTTAACAAATGTTGAATTATTACGTGAAAATTTCGAGTTAATAAGTCGAAATATCGGGATAGTGTGTTGAAATTTCGAGATACTAACTCGAAATTTCGAGATATGTCGGAATTTTGAATACCTAGTCGAAATTTCGAGAAACTATATGGAAATTTTAGATTCAAAGTCATTTCGAGATACTGTCGAAATTTTTAGATATTAAGTCGAAATTTCGAGTTATTAACTCGAAATTTTGCGATACTAAGTCGAAATTGCTGCGAGGTACTAAGTTGAAATTTCGCGATAACAAGGCGAAATTTCGAGTTATTAAGTCGACATATCTAAATACTATGTCGAAATATCGAGCTACTAAGTCGAAATATCGAGACATTTCGAGTTACTAAGTAAAAATATCGAGCAATTTCGAGGCGATATGTCGAGACAATAAGTCGAAATGTTGAGTTATTATGTCGAAATTTCGAGATACTAAGTCGGAATTTCGAAATATTAGGTCGAAATTTCGAGTTACTGAGTCAAAATTTCGAGTAACTAAGTCGAAATTTCGAGTCATTAAGTCGAAATTTCGAGATACAACAGAGTCGAAATTTTGATATACTAATTCCAAATATCAAGATGCTAAGTCGAAATTTCGAAATACTAAGGCGAAATTTCGATTACTAAATCGAAATTTTGAGTTGCTGAGTCGAAATTTCGAGTTACTTGGCCAAAATTATGAGATACTAAGCCGACATTTCGAGATACGATATCAAATTTCTAGTTACTAAGTTGAAATTTTGAGTTACTCAGTCGAAATCTAGACGCCCACAAGGAGTGTATAGGGGCCATGCCAAGGTGAGAACCGTTTAACAAATGTTGAATTATTACGTGAAAATTTCGAGTTAATAAGTCGAAATATCGGGATAGTGTGTTGAAATTTCGAGATACTAACTCGAAATTTCGAGATGTGTCGGAATTTTGAATACCTAGTCGAAATTTCGAGAAACTATATGGAAATTTTAGATTCAAAGTCATTTCGAGATACTGTCGAAATTTTTAGATATTAAGTCGAAATTTCGAGTTATTAACTCGAAATTTTGCGATACTAAGTCGAAATTGCGAGGTACTAAATTGAAATTTAGCGATAACAAGGCGAAATTTCGAGTTATTAAGTCGACATTTCTAAATACTATGTCGAAATATCGAGCTACTAAGTCGAAATATCGAGACATTTCGAGTTACTAAGTAAAAATATCGAGCAATTTCGAGGCGATATGTCGAGACAATAAGTCGAAATGTTGAGATATTATGTCGAAATTTCGAGATACTAAGTCGGAATTTCGAAATATTAGGTCGAAATTTCGAGTTACTGAGTCAAAATTTCGAGTAACTAAGTCGAAATATTAGGTCGAAATTTCGAGTCATTAAGTCGAAATTTCGAGATACAACAGAGTCGAAATTTTGATATACTAATTCCAAATATCAAGATGCTAAGTCGAAATTTCGAAATACTAAGGCGAAATTTCGAATTACTAAATCGAAATTTTGAGTTGCTGAGTCGAAATTTCGAGTTACTTGGCCAAAATTACGAGATACTAAGCCGACATTTCGAGATACGATATCAAATTTCTAGTTACTAAGTTGAAATTTTGAGTTACTCAGTCGAAATTTCAAGATGCTGTGTCGGAATTTCGAGTAATTATGTCGTAATTTCCTGAAAGTCTCAATTTCGAGATACTAAGTCGAAATTTCGAGATACTAAGTCGAAATTTCGAGTTACTAAGTCGAACTTTCTAGATACTAGGTCGAACTTTCTAGATACTAGGTCGAACTTTCGAGATACTAATCAAAATTACGAGTTATTAAGTCTAGATTTCGAGATACTAAGTCGAAACTTCGATTTACTTAGTCGAAATTTCGAGAAAGTCGAAATCGCGAGATACTAAGTCACAATTTCGAGATACTTAGTCGATACTTCGAGTTATTAAGTCAAAATTTCCAGATATTATGTCGCAAATTCGAGATACTAAGTCAAAATTTCGAGATGCTAAGCCGACATGTGATACTAAGTCGGAATTTCAAGTTATTAAGACGATATTGCCAGATGCTAATTCGAAATTTCGAGTTACTAAGTTGAAATTTCGAATTAGTTTCTCGAAATTTCGAATTTTTCGAATTAACAACTCGACATTTCGACTTAGTATCCCGAAATTTCGAGTTACTAAGATGAAATTTCGAATTAGTTTCTCGAAATTTCGAATTAACAACTCGACATTTCGACTTAGTATCTCGAAATTTCAACATATTAACGCGATATCTCAACATAGCACACAATCTCGACATTTTGACGTAATATTTCGAAATTTCGACTTACTTTCTCGACATTCGGAAAAAAATATTCCGTAGGTTGGGATAGCTTCCATGCAGTTTTGGGAGAATGAAATATAGATATTTCGCCCACCTCACAGCCGCCTGTCACACAAGCGTATGTTGTAGCAACATGCATCCGATTCTATAATACTTGTAGTTGTGATCAGAAAAAATCATGCACTTGACAGGGTTATTAGCATTCACTTTGTAGATGATAACAAATATTGCCCTCTATTGCGAAAATATGACAATCTATATTTTTTGCTGTACGAGGGTGTTGTTGATAGTTTATGCCATTTTGAACATCATTTCATGCTCCCGCTTGCATAACATCATATTAAGCATGCATGACTTCAGAGAATTGATCCATCCATTTTCTTTCTTCCTTCGATAGTATGTGCAGGGTTTACATAACGAGTGCAGCCAACATAAATAACAGAAAACAAAATACTTTGATTTACTTCCACATAAAATATACACGAAATATCGGGCATATATTTGTAACATATTATACGTATCGAAGGAGTGAAGAGTTATAAATTGGTAGAATGAGCATTATTCTTCATCTTATTTACACGGAAAATAAAATGTGGTAATATATCTGTTCAATTAATAAAAAAGTAAAGTTAAAATTAAAGCATACATAACAATACAAAATCAAAAAAGAAACAACTGTAAAATGAGAATTACTTCATAAGGGTACAAGTGATCATTTGGACAAGAGTGTTCCCTGGCTGAAACTGTTGGCACAATTCTCTGGTACGAAAGCTATGGGGCTGAAACGGGCCAGCTGAGACCGAAATAAGGTCATAAGATCAAGGCAGTAGAGGATGTTCATTTCTAGAGGTTGAATGTTTTTTAAATTTGAGTATTTTTTCATCAGGTTAAGAGAAGATGATCCATGAAAAAAATTGGGGGGGTCACAACACTCGTAAAAAATATATGGCAACCATATACATGTATACCACTTAAAAGTTATAAAGCTAAATACATATGGAGATTTGAATTTGCTTGATGCTCAATAAATCAAACTTTCACAGGTTAAAATTTCCCCATTTTGCTATATAATACTAAACACATAAAGTTCTGGTTGAATATGTAATAAAAGCAGTGGAACACCATGCTTTCTTAAATATTAGCAGTATAAGTAGTAGGTAGACGGCACGAAGGCTCTTAATTTGCCGGGGGAGGTAACTCTTGCATCCACCAGGGGGCGCTGTTTCCAGGTTCAAGGTATAGGGGACGCCACATCGCCTTTCACCTCTGTGGCGTCTGTGGCGCCACCAGCTCAAGATCACGTGGAGGTCAAAAGTAGTTCCGGCAACCTGTAACCTTTGTATTCTTCCGCGGTCTGGTGGTGATGCCGTCACTTCCGCGGACAGGAAGTAGTCCTATGTCAACCAAGTGACTTCCAATGTTAATGTATACGGGGAATGCCTAAAAAGAGTATGGGAATAGACGTTTTGTGACAGGGGTGGGTCCCTAGTGGACCGAATGGGTCGAGTGAGGCATCAAAGTGAAGCATTCGTGAAGGGTCATTCAGTCATGGGTGGGTGCATGTAAAACTAGGATTTTTCCCCGAAACTATAAAAAGCGGATCACGGACTTTACCCCTAAACTAGGGGAAAACCCCTATCAACTCTAGCCAAAAGGGCTAATATCGATCTCCGGGCTTATCGGGGCCTGCCTATCAAGTCAATGGGGTGGGTGCATGTAAAATTAGGATTTTTTCCCGAAACTATAAAAAGCGGAACACGGACTTTACCCCTAAACTAGGGGAAAACCCTTATCAACTCTAGCCAAAAGGGCTAATATCGGTCTCCGGGCTTATCGGGGTCTGCCTATCAAGTCAATGGGGTGGGTGCATGTAAAATTAGGATTTTTTTCCGAAACTATAAAAAGCGGAACACGGACTTTACCGATAAACTAGGGGAAAACCCCTATCAACTGTAGCCAAAAGAGCTAATATCGGTCTCCGGGCTTATCGGGGCCTGCCTATCAAGTCAATGGGGCGGGTGCATGTAAAATTAGAATTCTTTCCCGAAACTATAAAAAAGCGGAACACGGACTTTACCCCTACAATAGGGGTCTGTATTATACAATATAAGGGAAAATGCCTGTATGGGGTATGGGGATGGTCATTTTTTTTCGTGGGCTTTACTATGGCTTGTGGGGTCTCGTTTTTCTCGTTTCGCCAAGAAAATGACAATGGGAAGCGAATCGGTCACCGAGGTCTGTATATAGGCCTATAGGCTGGCTATATGGGGGTATAGGTTCAACCTGGGAAATTCACACACGTTCATTGTGATATGGGTTGCTTGGATTTGTTTTTCACGTCTAGTCATTTAGAACACGATGGGAAGGGTCTCGGAGCGCAACGGTGAAATTTTTGGAAAAGTACCATATAGCCCATATAGCTCCATACTGGCTATGGGGATATAGGTTCATCCTGGGAAATTCACACACGTTCATTGTGATATGGGCTGTTTGGATTTGTTTTTCACGTCGCGTCATTTAGAACACGATGGGAAGGGTCCCCGAGCGAAACGGTGAGATTTTTGGAAAAAATCACCGAGGCCTGGGTATGGGTGTATAGGTCCATACGGGGTGGACGTTTTGGGATCTAGGTGGGCCACTAGTGGGCCGATGGGATCGAGTGAGGTATCCATGTGAAGCCAATGTGAGGGGGCTAGACTAGGGTGTCGTTTCCATTCTGCTGCGCAGGTCACGTGGGTTGTGACGTCACTTCCGGGTTTCACCTCCAAACCCAGAAGAGTTCCAATGTTCCACTTAGACGTCCGGATGTTCAACCTCCGGGGTTTTTCCCGGCCCGTCCGCAGCGCGCGCGCGCGCGGGGGTGATCTAATGCCGCAGGGCGACGCGCGCGTCATCACCGGCAGTGCGCGGATGAATGTCGGGTCAAAAGGTCAAAGGTCACATCCAGGTCAAAAGGTCCAAAGTCTCCCTTTCGGCAAGGTTCGGCGACAATGTTGCGGCATCGATATACAGAGCTTGAAGCCAAAAATGGGATTGTAAATTAACCTGGGAAGGATGGGCAGTTCCATTTGGACCAATCAGCGGTCGAGAAAAAGAGCCAATGAGCGATCGATAAAAGAACCAATGGACGGGTACTATAATTTTGCTCACGTCTGCGCCTACATCCGGGTACTGGGATGCTTTGGCCTACGTCCGCGCCTACATCCGGGTTCTTGTACACCCGGGTAATGTTTTCTGGACATGGACGGGTTAGCTTTGGCTCCATTCTAGGCCACTGATTGGCTAATACGGTGTTCAAAGCCAGTTTCATGCATTATGCTCATATAGAAAACACACAAGACAGGGTTTTTTGGTGAGATCTCATTTTGTTTTTTATTCAGTAACAACAACAACGTGAGAACAACCACGTGAAAACTGAAGCCCAGAACAGGAGGCTTGTACATTGAAAGAACTGAAGCCCAGAACAGGGGGCTTGTAAACTTAAGCCCAGAACAGCGGGCTTGTACATTGAAATGATGGACGGCCCAGTCATATACGAGTACATCGCGGCCCTCGGCCTTGCGGTACTCGTCATACATCAGTACGATGGTAGATAATGTCCTTCCCCGGCATCGATGGTACAGGTAAACAAGCAATATTGTTCGCACACGCTAATGGTCAGGCTGTGCAACGTTTGACTGTTCCAACACCACGTCTCTGTGCCTTGATCCATGAAGTCCGTTAAATCGGGATGGAGGGGTGGCAGGCCGTACGGGTCAAAGTATTCGCCCTGCTGTTCTGTGAAGTACACGGCAACCCAATGTTCACCGGGCCGATCCATCGGGTCCGTGTTGAGAACGTATGCAGCAGGATACACACGGACTAATGGGAACACATCTCGGGCGAACACCCCTTGAAAGACCATACGTGTCCCTGGGTCATTCTCCAGCACGGTGGTTATCTGGTCTGTATCCATGTTAGGTGGAAAAGTCACACAGGACGTTGCGCGCTTTGTCCACTTGAATGATGTCAAACTCGGCATAGCAGATCACATTGACGGTGGTCCCGAGGGCTCGTGCAAAGTGGATTTCCAACCGTAAATTGCCTTGCTTGGCCAGGCCCAGCTGATGGTCGTTCTCTAAGGTGGGGGTCAGATCGAAACAGAACAACGTGTATCCGTTCGCGTAGTCCTCCCGACTGATTAAATTCCCTTCGTCCTGGTTGATTTGACCGTTGGCTGTAAACAGGCTCTGATAGGCTCGAATGAAATTCCTGCGCCCAAAGTTCGGTGTTAAGGCCGTGGCTGGGACCTGTTGTCCATCCACATGCAGGGCCACAAAATTGATGCCAAAATGTTTAAAGTCAAACGGATTCTCTGGGTAGGCTCCGCTGAAACTGGTATTTTCCACACAGGCCAGGATCAATCGCTTGGGTAGTTCCCCCAGGAACAGGTTTTCTTTGTTGGCGCCCAGCAGGCACAGAGAACACTTTGGTTTGTACACATCGGATAGGGTACTGGGCTGGTTTTGTTTCCAAGGCTTTCATGTGTCCCAATTGAACGGCTGAATTCGGTTTCACTTTTCGGACATACAGGACTGCCTCTTGGATAACAATCTTATAGTCAGCTGCATGCCCATCTACGTTAGTGGCCATCAAGGCGAAGGTCGGAGGCGCCCGTATCAGTCGGATTTTGATGGGGATCTTGTTCAAGAGGTACCGGTCTTGCATGAATATGTCTGCATGTAGTCGACCCATGAGATCCACCGAGGCACCGTTCGCAGTGAAAGCCTTCCGTTTGTTATATCCCATATTGTCCACCGTGTCCATGTGCTCGGGTGTGTCCTGGTAGAATACAGCATACTCACTGATGAGTTTGTCGCTGAGAAAAATATCCACCTGTTGAAACATCGAGTGCAGCTAGAGATTCGTCGGGCCCACCGTTGCAGCTTAGATGATTCTGGAGCCATCCCCATTGACCACCTTGGCTTTCACATAAAAGTATGTATGGGCTAAATCCACATAGGCCGTATCCGAATTACTGATGGTGAACTCGATGGGCCCTGTTTCGTTGATGCTGGAGAGCGGGATATGCTCCACCCATAATCCTTGTTCGGCACTGGTCTATGTAGGCGGCACGGTCCACAAATCAAATTCACTGTTGGTGGAGGGGCAGGACTCTGCGTGGATCAAGGACATGTTTAAGAAAAGATATCCTTTGTCTTCGATGTGCGTCGTCGCTGGGTCGGTCGTCGACTGGTGCGTGGTTTCGGTGGGGCAGCTCTTTTATTCCCTACGGTGCGTTGTGCTTTGGCCACCAAGACGCCTCCCGCTTCTTTGGCCCGCCGTTTCAAGGCTGCTTTGGGTGCCGTACCCCCAAGACATCACCGGCGACTAGCAGTCCACTGTGTACCGCTTGTTCGCCGATTGCTTTCACCCCACGCGTGACCAAGGGCAGGAACGTTTTGACGATGCTGCCGAGTATGTTCTCCAGCCCATGTCCTCGTTGCATGCGTGCACCGCTAAAGACCGGAAAGCCACCCGAAAAGCTGCGTGCATCGCACTCGTAAGGTACTTTCATTATGCAAAGTGGAGAGCACGTGCTTGTCGAAAATGAAGTGTCAGCACCACTTTTCCTCGTTCGAATGCCACCGGTCGTCCCGTGTCATCTCTTATATCCACCGTGATAGTATTGATGTCGGTTTGTCGTGCGGGCAGGTAGAGCATGCGGGTGAAACTGTGGGTGATTTGATCTCCATACCTCTTTTTAATGGGGACCACCCGTAACAGAGGTGTGTTGATATCGCCCACGATGTGATTGTCGACTACGTCCGAGTAGACGTAGAGTCCGTACATACCCGACTTCATATCCATCGGGATCTGGCCATGGTCCTCGGATGGACCCGTGTAGGTCGCGTGAGCGAGACCCAGCATTTCCTGTAGGATAGGACTCAGTACGACACTCACGTTGGCGGTGAGAAGGATCTGTGCCTTGTCGTTGTGTGCGTTGTAATCGAAGTCCACGTGATTCTTGAAGGGAAAGGATATGATGAGTTTTGAAGTATTTGTGACCTCCCGTAGAGCCTTATAATACAACAGTCTTGTCAGCCCACCCATGAACTCCTTGGGGGTATCGTATTGGCCTTCCGGGAGGGTGAGTCGGGTGTTTTTGCCTTCGTAGGTCACCTCGTACCACACTTCATTGGCTCGCACGTTGTACCACGAGTAAGGGTATTGGATATCCACGAGGCCACATTCCCATCGCCAGGTAAATGCAACGGTTGTGGTAACTGGGTGACGTACTTGGCCACGGTGTTGTCAGAAAACACATCCAGCGAACTGTTACTGGGTAGGGTGAGGTAAAACATGGCGACTGAGCTGTCCTGCTGCTGCTGTTGGTTTTAATAGGTGTTCCAGGCCTTGGGCGGTTGTGTCCGGCGTCGTGTTCGTCGCGGTGATTTGCTACGTGTCACGGCTCTGGAGATGTGGGGTGTCCTGATCAAGGATGGTTTTTTAAAGGCCTGAAAAGAAGGTGCCCGTTGTGGTGGTGGTGTTTGAGGGTGACTCCGGTTCCCATTCGGCTTCTCAAGATTGTGGAGTCTGTCGTGGTGCACGACTCGGTGAGTCACGCTGCATAAAGGCCCAGCGGGGGTGGGGAGTTTCCCCACCAATTCCTGTGGTACATGCATGTCTTTCAAGCCTTGAGCGAAGACCTCCCATGCTCGAGGATCCGTGTGCGTCCTGCGTTGACGCATCAGGTCATTCACTAAATCCGTCATGTGGGTCCCCGGGACCACCTGATTCTGTACCAGTAGTTCACCTTTATCATTCCAAGTCATGTTAGGATTCTGTTTCATCCGTTGTAATACCAGGCCAGCTTGTTTCTTGAACGATGCATGTACACTCTTCAGCACTTCGTCTTTCACCCACTGTGGGGCTGTGGGTGGTACCCCTGGTAATGGCGGCTGTTGGAGCAGTGGTGAGATCAGCGGTGTGTCACGTGATGGTGGTGGTGGTGGTGGTGGGGTAGAGAGGGTTTTGTATTGGTCCATGAACGTCATGTTCCGTTGAAGTGTCTCATTGTACCGTTGTACTTTCTCACTGTCGCTTAACCCCGGTCTTTGTAAGATCTGTTGCATCTCTCCATCGAGGGTGTTTAAGGTCTTCACCGTAGGTGGGACAGGGTAGGGCCGTGGTTCCACGAGGACCATTTTTTTCGTGTGGTTCATTGTCGGCCGAAGAGCCCACCCAATACTGGACCCAACACGGTAGCGGCCAACGGTGCTAAGATGGCCCCGAGAAAGCCGCCTTTCTGTAACACCTTTTTCTTTTGTGTTTGAGAGAATCGCTTCTGGACTAAAGTTCGGAGACCTGTCTTATGCTTGGTCAATTTGGTCTTCTGAGCCAGAGTCAGTGGTACGTTGCCTTTTAACAGGTTGTACCCGATCTCGCACAGACAGCCTACATGGTCAGGGTCCGCACCGCGTACAATGGTTCGGACCAACTCGGGTGGGGCCGTCTTCAATACACGGAGCGTCGGAGCGTGCTTCCGTTCTCGCGCAGGCATCATGTACAACTAATGCCAGAACCCACAACTCTGCCCTTTTTATCTACCTCAGAGAACAGAGACAAAGTCAACCATGCTGTGGTATTCATTCTTTTTATTATCCCCATCATCAAACACACACTCCAGCTGGGGGAGCCACTGTGGGTGTGTTTACATTATTTTTGCATGTACACGTGGTGGGCCTCTCCGGGAAAGATGCCGGTCCGTAGTCGAAGGTGGTCGGGGGTGGCTTGCTTGAGGTCGAAGAGCATATACCCGTGCTGAGGGGTTGTGGCATCTTTAAAGGCTTCCAACGCAAACGGTGTGCGACCGGGATACATCTGTCTCGCCAGGTGCAGCAGTTGAGTGGTATCTCTCGGGTTTTTGAAGACAACCAGGTAGTGGGCATTCAAGCTGATGTTCCGATGTTCTTTGTTTTTACTGAACAGATTCTGCACAATGTAGATGATGCTGAGCCGTCGATGGTGGCTGCCTTTGGTAAAGAGTTGGGTGATCCGCGCATCCGTCTCCGCCATGAGATCTTCCGGAACCACCAAGGTGTCGGGTTCCAAATCGGCCAGATTGGGTAGGCCTTCCACGAACGTGATGCGGGGCATTGCTGCATACGCTGCCTGCCATTCTCCGTAACGCCACACGACTCGGACAATGGGTGGGGTGATCATGCTGTCGGCGTGTTGAAGGAGCGTCCTGACGAAGTGCGTTTTGGCGGAGCCCGTCGGTCCTGCGATGACGAAAGTGAAGGGATGCTGCCACCGAGGGTCCATGGTTCGAGCTGTATGCGCTGTCGTGGTAACCCGCTCTTGTCAATTTCGTACGAGTGAACTGGAGTGGTGGTGGTGGGTACAACGTCGGTCGTCGTTGTCTGTTCACTGTGAGTGATGATGGTGGTGGGTATAACGTCGGTCGTCGTTGTCTGTTCAGTGTGAGGGATGAAATCCGGTGGGTTTTCAGACGTAGTGGGTGTACTTGGTGTAGGTGTGGAGCTTAGTGTGGAGCTCGTTGTGGCTTGTACACGGGGTGTGGTGGTGACTGGGCTCGATACGGGGTTGACTGGTGCTATCTGTAGACCGGTTTCACTGATGGCTGGTGTTCTCAGTTGGTTATATAGCGTGCTGACATAGGCTTCGTCGTAAAATACACCTCCGTACAACACACTCAACAGGGTTAGCACTATCACCACAAAGCCCACTTGCGCTTTGCGCGTTTTGGGAGACGCTGTGTTCAGAGGCAGCTGCTGTTTGTCCATAGCACCATGGTCGAACGTGGAATGAAGGATGACGGTAGTGGTGTCTGGCTTTAAAGTGTTTTCACCTGGTTGGCAGCGACCCAGGAATTGAAGGAACTGGGCCAGCCTTGCCATTTGACGAAATGAAACAGTTTGCCACGTCGACGTTCCGTTTTCAAAATCTGCTCCACCGTGTAGTAGTCTTGCTGTGTTTTCACGACAGGCTGTAATTTCGTCTCGTAGAACGTCCCTAGCAACGGTTCCCCTTGAAGATCTTCCAGTTCATAGACTCGCTGCTGTCGGGGTAGGCGCGGTTTAATCAGGAAGTGCTCATCGCTCCAGTTGGGCAAGTAACTTTTCTCAAATTGACCTTTGACTTTACTGATCCGTGCAGGGTTCTGCGACCTTGTACACCGCCTTCGCCGTTCGCTGCGATGGCCTGGGGTACAAGACACGCCGGACTTGGGCTTCATTGCGTTGGGTCACGGTAATGGGGGCTCTCTCTATACTCCGGTGATAGGCTCGATTGTAACCACTCACAAGTTTCGGGAGATCATCGATGTACCGCCTTGTATTCTTATAGGTAAAATATTTATACATGCGACCTTTGAATGTCCTGTTGAACCTTTCCACCACGGAAGCCTTGGTCTCGTTGTACGTATGGAAGAAAAACACCTTCTGGGCTTTCAGAAACTGTTGGAATGGTCTGTCGAGGAATTCCGTGCCTTCGTCGGTTTGCAAATACAAAGGTTTGCGCCCGGCCTTGAAGATGTCTTTGAACGCCGCTATGAGATTCGCCCCCGTTTTTGTCCGGATGGGTACCACCCACGCATACTTCGATAGGATATCGATGCACGTCAAGATGCACCGATTCTCATCGTTGTGTTTGGCAAAGGTGCTCATATCGACCAAATCCGCTTGACACTGGGCATCTATTCCTCCCACGATGACCCGGTTCCGTAGAAAATGGCGACGGACAGATCGATGTAAGGTATAGGTGTCTTGTTTTCTTAACCAATCTCGGACTTGGGCACGTTGTATCCCATGGGGTTTGGCCGCTCGATAGAGAGCCGACAATGCACTATAGGCCGCCGGACTGTCGGGACTGTAGTATAAGTTATGCAACACCTTCTCCCAGCGCTTCATGGTGACGAATGATGATGGACCCTGGCTCTATCGTTTATTTATAACGGGTATATCTTGGGCCGGAGTTTCTTTCTGATTTTCTTCGTTGGCTTCCACAGTGTCCATGGTAAATGACCAGTCCAACTCGTCTGATGGCCGCTTGATAAGCACTTGATCCACATCTACCACGGCATCTTCCAATGCAGACCATAGATCAGGGTAAAGGGTAAAATCCACTGTACACCCATCTAGCCGAGCCAATTGAGCAACGAAAGGGCCGCGTCGGATGTACACATCGTGACACAAGTGGATGAGGTCGCCGTCCAGTTCACCAGACAACACCCATTTGAATTTGGTCCAGCCCTCCCGGGACAGACGAATGTGAGCCGGGCACGGTTGTGTAGGGTCCGCATCACAGATGTCTCCCACCTCCTCCATGATATCGACCTTATCCGCATACACGTGCAGGAAAACCTCGGGGGTCAAGCTGAAATACGCCAGTATTATATGCTCCGTCATGGTCAGTACGTGAATGGTACCAGATTTGACTGTCTCTCGTATTTATAGGGAGAACCCCGTGAGATCAAAGGATCGGGTGGTCATGTCACTGGGCTGACTGAGTCTAACCGGGTAATCAATGGCATCGTCGTCTGGTTCATGGCTAGACATTTGTTCATTGGGTTCTGCCGCCGCTTCGCTCAGGGCACGAGCCCACTCCAACTCGTTTGATGACCGCTCGTCCGGTGTAAACAGCTGGTCCACGATGGGCACCACTTTCTCGAAGGCTGTCCACAGATCGGGGTCCAGGGTGAAGCCTCGAGTAGGATCTTGGTAGCGGCCTAGGCGTGGGAAGAAGGGTCCACGGTGTTCGTAGATGGCATTGTCTATGTGGATGACGTGTTCGTCGAGCTCGCCGCTCAACACCCATTTAAATTTGGTCCAGCCGTCACGGTGTAGAGTAACCGTATTCGATACAGTCTCAGCTCGCGACCAGCAAACATCTCCACGGTCTTCCACGAGGGTGACTATCTTCATAGACGTGTAACCCCACCCGGGGTGTAAGGGGAAGGATGGGTCGTAGAACTGGTGACATGGTTGACCCAATGACGATCGGCGAATGACGCACACTGTGGCAGACCCTCGTGTTTATAGTCAGGTGCCACTGTCAATGCCACAGCGCCAGGGTCAATAGGGCACAGACTATTGTAAGGCCAACCAGCCGTCGCTGATTCCGGCGTGATCGCTCGTGGTCAATAGCCCGAGCATCAAGGATGGCTGTCATAGTCCAGTAGTGGTGAGTGATGGCACACCTCTCCATCGAGTGCACTCTGTCGAGGACCGCTTCTGTGAACTCGTTCAGGATCTGGCGTCGGCCCTCGTTGTCGTCGCCATCTGAAAACATGGACCGAACCACTGCTCGGTAACCCGTGAGCGAATTAACCACGGTCGCATGCTGTAAAATGCGAGTCGCATAGGGACGGGTGTCCGTTATGGCTCTGATACCGTAGGAATGGAGGTGTAGGATCCAGAGAGATGTGTTTTATGGACCATGTCACACATGCACGCCTAGACGTAGCTCTATGGGTGTAGTCCGTAATATGTACTATTCTGATGGGTTAGTCCAAAAAAGAGAGCAACAACAACAACAAAGATAACAGCGCCGGAGGATCCCCTGGAAAATCTTCTTCACGTCTCATGGTATAGATCCGGTGAGGCAGGCTCAGGCTTGTGAGGCAGGCTCAGGCTGGTCAGGTCAAGCAGGCCAATGAATGCAGCATTGCCCTAAACATTCTCACTTTTATACACCTACATAGAAGTACCCGGATGTAGGCGCGGACGTAGGCCAAAGCATCCCAGTACCCGGATGTAGGCGCAGACGTGAGCAAAATTCTAGTATCCGTCCATTGGTTCTTTTATCGATCGCTCATTGGCTCTTTTTCTCGACCGCTGATTGGTCCAAATGGAACTGCCCATCCTTCCCAGGTTAATTTACCATCCCATTTTTGGGTTCAAGCTCTGTATATCGATGCCGCAACATTGTCGCCGAACCTTGCCGAAAGGGAGACCTTGGACCTTTTGACCTGGATGTGACCTTTGACCTTTTGACCCGACATTCATCCGCGCACTGCCGGTGATGACGCGCGCGTCGCGCTGCGGCTTCAGATCACCCCCGCGCGCGCGCGCTGCGGCCGGGGCGAGCCGGGCCAGGCCGGGCCGGGCCGGGTAAAACCCCGGAGGTTGAACATCCAGACGTCTAAGGGGAACATTGGAACTCTTCTGGGTTTGGAGGTGAAACCCGGAAGTGACGTCACAACCCACGTGACCTGCGCAGCAGAATGGAAACGACACCCTAGTCTAGCCCCTCACATAGGCTTCACATGGATACCTCATTCGATCCCATCGGCCTACTAGTGGCCCACCTAGACCCCAACAGGTCTATTTCCACACCCTTTGTCCACTGCGCATGCGCAGAGTGACGATATTTCAACCCCGTACTCACCCCATCAGGGGCCCCCTCACATAGGCTTCACACTGATACCTCACTCGATACAATCGGCCCACTAGTGGCTCCTCTAGATCCCAAAACGTCTATTTTCATACACTTTGTCTATTGCGCATGCGCAGAATGACGATATTTCTACCCCACATCCACCTCATCGGTTGCCCCCTCACATAGGCTTCACATTGATACCTCACTCGACCCCATTGGACCATTAGTGGCCCACCTAGATCCCAAAACGTCCACCCCGTATGGACCTATATACCCACAGCCATGCAGTATAGGCCTCTATGGGCCTACCCAGGCCTCGGTGACTTTTTCCAAAAATTTCACCGTTTCGCTCCGGGACCCTTCCCATCGTGTTCTAAATGAGCGAGACGTGAAAAACAAATCCAAACAGCCCATATCACAATGAACGTGTCTGAATTTCCCAGGACGGACTTATATCCCCATAGCCAGTATGGAGCTATATGGGCTATATGGTACTTTTCCAAAAATTTCACCGTTTCGCTCCGGGACCCTTCCCATCGTGTTCTAAATGACGAGACGTGAAAAACAAATCCAAGCAACCCATATCACAATGAACGTGTGTGAATTTCCCAGGTTGAACCTATACCCCTATATAGCCAGCCTATAGGCCTATATACAGACCTCGGTGACTTTTCCCAAAAATTTCACCGATTCGCTCCGGGACCCTTCCCATTGTCATTTTCTTGCCGAAACGAGAAAAACGAGACGCCATAGTAAAGCCCACGAAAAAAATTGACCATCCCCATACCCCATACAGGCATTTTCCCTTATATTGTATAATACAAGTCCGTGTTCCGCTTTTTTATAGTTTCGGAAAAAACTCCTAATTTTACATGCACCCACCCCATTGACTTGATAGGCAGCCCCCGATAAGACCGGGGACCAATATTAGCCCTTTTGGCTAGAGTTGATAGGGGTTTTCCCCTAGTTTAGGGGTAAAGTCCGTGATCCGCTTTTCATAGTTTCGGGAAAAAATCCTAATTTTACATGCACCCACCGATGACTGAATGGCCCTTCACCATTCTCAAAAAGAGCCGTGTCTACCCGCGGGAGACCAAAGCGACTCTCATGTAAACTGGTGACATTTTTGAATCTCCAATCTCAAAGCGAGGCAGCATGACATCATTCTCAAAGCAAGCCGTGTCTACCCGCGAACTACTTCCTGTATTAGATAACTCGCTTTCACGGCCAAGTATACATACCGACAATAATTTGTTCGCGATTGATATGCTCCGAAACGGAAAGAGTCATTTCCCAATTATATAGCCCACGTTATGTTTAGCAATTCGCTTCTAACTCGGCGGAGTCAGCAGGTCAGTGACAAGCCAGATAATCATACGCCGCCTACTCACCCCCCCAAATTTTGGGGGGATGGCTCCCATTTACGCGTGAGACTCTTTCTCGCAGTAGGGAGTCTCGCGAGACGAGAATGGGCCCTTCACGAATGCTTCACTTTGATACCTCACTCGACCCATTCGGTCCACTAGGGACCCACCCCTGTCACAAAACGTCTATTCCCATACTCTTTTTAGGCATTCCCCGTATACATTAACATTGGAAGTCACTTGGTTGACATGGGACTACTTTCTGTCCGCGGAAGTGACGGCATCACCACCAGACCGGAAGAATACAAAGGTTACAGGTTGCCGGAACTACTTTTGACCTCCACGTGACTTTGAGCTGATGGCGCCCCCTGGTGCCACAGACGCCACAGAGGTGAAAGGCGAATCGTCCCCTGTACCTTTAACCTGGAAACAGCGCCCCCTGGTGGATGCAAGAGTTGCCTCCCCCGGCAAAATAAGAGCCTTCGTGTCGTCTACCTACTACTAGTATAACAGATAAACTGAGCCTTTACCCCCTTATGGTGTTATTCCCGCCATTCTATCGCTATTCTTCTCCATGTACAAATTATTTATTTGAATGACGAATAAACAAACAATCAATCAATCAATCATATTTCCAGGAGGGGGTGGGGGCGGTGAATCGGGGTTTGGGTAGGGAATATTATTGAAGGTTCATTTATTAGCCATTTACAAGTCTCCTTTTTGTTGAAAGTGACTGAGAGTGAACTTCAGGGGATTTCAGAGGCATAATTTTCAACCTCGGGAGCACTTTGCACCCCCCAACTGTTCAATCTAAAATGCCAACTTTTTGGTCAGTCCTATCACATTATCGAACCACCAATAAAACGTATAAATGGTTGCCATATTCTTCCTGATAATTTTAACATTGATTTCATTAAAATATTCCATCTGGAAGCTGAGATATTCAATTCAAACATGTTTGGGTCTGATACAAATTTGGTACATGTATGTAAATAAGCTTTGATGTCAGGCAGTCAACCTGAGATAATTGGATAGGCAAATATGGCATATCAGTTATCAGTATAAGATATCATTGCCATAGCAACCGGCATCAAAGCTGTTTATTTTAAAAATTTATATAGTTGATTTGATTTTTTTTAATGAATATGAATCGCGTAGAATCGCGTTAAGTAATAAAGATTTCACAACCAGCACCTATAGCTATGATAACCGTAAAAACATTAGAATGTTTTCAAAACAAGAAGCGAAATAGTTTGGAAAATGCAACAGATATCCGATATTATAAATTTCAGGGTCGGCGGAAGCAATTCTTGATGAGGGGGTTGCTATCATAGCACTTTAGACGTTAAGGGACCGACCAGGCTTCTCGGGTCTAGATCAGACTTTTTTTCAGCAAAATTTCAGCTCATTATTTCAGTTCACTTTGTGATATCACCAAATCTCATTTACATAAACCCTTGAATATTTAACCCTTTGTTTACCGACGGGACTTAAAAGTCCCACCCCCTCTTAACATTCGGAACTCCCGAGCGGAAATCTACGAAGGGGACTGATTCTACGCTCGGGGGACGACAACATGAATTTCCTATGAATCTCCAGATGTGACGCGCCGGAACGGTTTAATACGCATGGCTCCGAAGCCCAATCACTCTCGCGGAAGCCTTAATCCCCGACCAGCAAATATTTCCCTGCGAGTCTCTGATTTACGTCAGATATTCTAAAAACTGTTTATTCTTTTCATTCGAAGCACGTTTCAATAGAAAACAATCAGTTTAAATGGTACACACGCCACGTATTGGCAAGATATAATTCCCGTGACGTCACTGACAGTTCCCTGACAGGCAAAATGGTACATCTTCAGAAAATTTATTACCTAACCCAAAGATCACAAGATCGTTATTGTTTAGCATCATCAGATAAACAAGAATAGTACGATCAGACAACATGCAGGCGAAAATATGGTATAATTGACGTAATTCGTTGTTTTCCGCGTTTCAATGGTTGATCTTCAATGCAGAATCAAGGTCAACTAAATTTCTGCTGCTTCAAACGAGTAGGCCATAAATAAAGTTCAACGTTCAGTTTTATTTTTTTAACAACAAAACTTGCATAATGATAGCAACAAAAGTACATATCATAGGGCGTGTGAACAGTACTATGTAGTGAATGAAGAACAGAAATGCTGCAACTGCCTTGCCCTGATCAAGTACATGTCACGCTAAAGAACCTGGTATAGGTAATAAATTTTCCGAAGATGTACCGTCTTGCCCCTGACGACCGAAACACACGTGACCACGCTCTAGTTCAATATGGCGTCAATGGCCTTCGAGGGACATCTCAAACCGGAGATCCCCGAAAAGTTGCGAATGCCCCTCTTAAGTGACTGAGCTCACAGTCAATTCCACAAACCTGCCGTCGGGACATTTAGGTACACACGGAAGGTTGTCCCCGACTATCTGAAACAAACTATAGCGAGCTGTGATGAACAACCATCGGTGCCGTCATCAGACACGCGGATAACCCACTCAGCAAAACGTAGTGGATTTCAGAAGAAAATTGTTGCACTCTAGTTTGAGGAAGTTTTTAGTCAATCTAACTGGGAATTTTTTTATGAATGATTTCTAACATCAAGAACATAATGCTAGTTTCATTTTTGGGAAAACAGCTCAGTTTCCTATCGAAATTAGGTTAATTAGTTTTGGGACTTTTTAGTCCCGTTGGGTAATATCAGACCCTTTTGAAACGGGACTAAAAAGTCCCGTGTAAGTTGAAACTAATAAAATTTCAATTGGATGTTGAGGCATATTGTAATGCATAATGCACCTTATATCCGCATGTATGAAGGGTTGAAGGTTCAAATCCCGCCAATAGTTTATTTATTCTTGCTTTCTCGAGCTGATTTATGCCATACAAACATGCCATACAAACACCATATGGGTAATTGTGCTACTTTCATCTGACTTTATCAAGATTTCCATATGTCGGACTGTTCGTTGCTACATGTATGACCGCTAAATATTCATCGCAAATATGTTATTCACCAAATTCCTCTGTGATCGCTGTTGATATTTGACTTACAGGGGAACATAAATGAAAACGTATGCTCATGGGAAACTGTAATGGCAAACATGAATGAGCACTTTCTGGACAATATTACTTGTTTCAATCATTTCCTAGTCTCAATTATTTATCTTTGTTGAAAGGGTGGTTCTACAGGCAAATCCTTGATGTTATATATTGAAATAACGTATTTTGTTACATTATTCATGTCTAATTTGCTATGGATTTACACAAAAAGCATCCAAAATGACGATTTTTGGCCCGTCCGATATTGACCGTCGGGACTTTTTAGTCCCAACAACTGAGTTGCTATGGTAACCACTGTTGCTCCCACCAAAAATCACAAATTTTTTCTAGTTACCCCATTTGTGATTTGGTCCATGAAGGATTTCCGCGCACTCCACATATTTCTTATAGCGGTAAACAAAGGGTTAAACTCCAATATCTCAGTAACCTTCTGAACTATCATCATGCGCTCTCTAATCTAATGCGATCGAAAATCAATTTATTAGATTGAAAATATTTTCAGCCTACGTTATAGATTCATTCAGTTCTTTTCCAACCTAATAGATTGAAAATGATTTCAATCGAACCGAAAGATTGACTAAAAGAAAGCTTTAAAGATTACAGATCGCATTCCAATCTTCTATGATTAAAATGTCAAACTTTCGGTTAGACTGAAATTATTTTCAATCTATTAGATTGAAACAGAACAAATTAATCTAACGTAAACTGAAAATTTAATCTAACAGATCCTAACAAACTGGAATTTTAAATCTAATAAATTGATTTCTAATCGAAACAGATTGGGAACTATTTCCAATCTGATTATTTAAGAGTGGTCAATGGCATCCTTCTCGAAATCATTAGCACTTTCATCTTCTAAAATGGAATCCAAGCCATTTGGGTTTCCCTTTAACGGTTGACGGATCTCTTTCAAATTTGGTCACGACAGCATGGGGTCGACCGGACTGATTTTAAACCGAATTGAGGTCAAATGTCAAGGTCACTGCTGTCTCAAAGTCATGAAATCTTTGAGAATCACATTTTCTTTTGTCTCAGTGGATACATCAAGGGGAGGAATATCAGGAAGTGAATACCAACATCCCCACAGCGCATGCTCCATTTCGCAGGCTCCATTACCATCCCTGCCACCAATAGCGGAAGTTGACCTTTACTACATTGCTATGACGTATAGGGGAAACCAAACAACGCACGGTTCAGTTTGAATCCAGCCGAACAGCTCCTTTATTGTTGCACATGAGCGGACTACTTTTCATATGCTCTGTCCAGATAAACAGGGAAAATTATCTCCAGATAATTCTTGTTAACGCTAGGTCAACAGAGGTATTATGCAGACTTGAAAGGTAACTGAAATGTTCAGTATACATCTATTTTACTATATATGATGTCACTTCCGGCGATGTGCGCGAAGGCCCCGAATCCGGTCCAAAAATCTGACTGGTGGCTGGGGTGTTATTAGACCCCTAGCGAGGTGGTTGAGTGAATACCTTACATTATGTCTGTGCTGTAACTCCAATTCAGCGAAGTGAATTGTGATCAATCAGGAATATTTCTGTCATATATGGGGCCAGTGATGAGACCTGAGACTGTAACATGTCCTCTAATTTTTGGCTCATTCGTAAATATTTTAACATGGAGTTGTAAAGTATCCGAAATATGATACCAATGACCTGGACCAACCCTATATTAACCCTACCAGAGAGGGAAGGGGGGAACAGGAGAGGCAAGATGACCCTCCTATCCAACTTTCTGCGCTATCTCCGGAAAAAAATAATTGAGAGCTGACACTCCGTGACTTTATAGTTTATCATGTTGGGGTAATTTTGTGCCCATCTGCATAACCTCCCGAGCAGAGGATTATGGGTAAATTCAAGATGGCGTCCACGTGAGGTACCAGAAAATTGATGTTTTCGTCATTCTCCTTCAAAATGTCTGCTTTTCCGCGATGAAAAGTGGGTAGAAAGTATTTTATTTCACATCACGTTAATATTTACTAAATTATCATGCGTTTTTTTAGGAGAAATTGCATAAACAAAAAAAATATAGAAAAATTTGACCGAAAAAAAATGTCCAGGGCCACTATAGGACAAAATTACCCCTAATCACAGACATTCGATGTTCTTTGTCTCTGGACCGCACTGCGGTGGTTTAATGGTTAGGGCGTCGTAATGGGTTCGATCCCAGGCCGGGATATACCAAAGACTTGAAAAATGGTTCGCTCGATGTCAGTATGTGATTG
>JAVTVY010013577.1:0-57103 GCA_036873755.1 Hanleya hanleyi
CACAGTTATTCAATATCTACTCACAGTTGCTCATTTACTCAGGTACTCAAAATCTACTCACAGTTACTCAATTACTCACAGTTACTCAGTATATACTCACATTTACTGTTACTCAATATCTACTCACAGTTACTCAATATCTACTCACAGTTACTCAATATCTACTCACAGTTACTCAATTACTCACAGTTACTCAATATGCATTCACATTTACTCATTTACTCACAGTTACTCAATATCTACTCACATTTACTCAGTTACTCACAGTTACTCAATATCTACTCACATTTATTCAATTACTCACAGTTACTCAGTATATACTCAGTATATATTCACACACAGTTACTCAATATCTACTCACAGTTACCCAGTAATTATTCAGTTACTCAGTATATACTCACAGTTACTCAATATGCATTCACATTTACTCATTTACTCAGTTACTCAATATCTACTCAGTTACTCAACATATACTCACATTTACTCAGTTACTCAATATATGCTCACAGTTACCCACTGTATACTCAGTTACTAAATATCTACTCACAGTTACTCAGTATCTACTCACAGTTACTCAATATCTGCTCACAGTTGCTCATTTACTCACAGTTACTCAATATCTACCCACAGTTACTCAATTACTCACAGTTACTCAGTATATACTCACATTTACTCAGTTACTCAATGACTCATTTACTCAGTTACCCAGTAATTATTCAGTTACTTAATATATACTCAGTTACTCAATGACTCATTTACTCACAGTTACTCAATATCTACTCACATTTACTCAGTTACTCAATATATACTCACAGTTACCCAATTACTCACAGTTACTCAGTATATACTCACATTTACTCAGTTCACCGCAAATATTACAAATCACGAGTAACACCGACTTGGATTTGAATTGAGGTTGGTTGTTGATAAATAATTCCGCTAAACCAACCACCCAGGAGTCACTTAAACAGATACGCGTGTTCAAGGCAACGCGAAATTTATAGGGTGTACTGTCTGGGAAGTATGACAACGAATCTTTGCTACTAACAATAATGTAGTGATCCATTTGGACGACTGGGGCTAAAAGATGAATGATGTGCTTTTATAGGGATCAAGGACCAAGCAAATCACTGATGCAATCATTTACACGATCATACAATCACTGATGCAATCACAAAATCACTGATGCAATCATTTACATAATCATACAATCATTTACACAATCACAAAATCACTGATGCAATCATTTACATAATCACAAAATCACTGATGCAATCATTTACATAATCATACAATCATTTACACAATCACAAAATCACTGATGCAATCATTTACAGAATCATACAATTATTGATGCAATCAGTAAATCACTGATGCAATCACATAATCACTAACAATCGCTACATTGTGACGCTTCTGTACTTGTCGAGAATTAAAGACAAAGGGACAGGAGTATTAACAATAGTAGGACTCACCACTCTTTTTTTAATGAGGAGACTAATGTTCTGCATAGGTGCGGGGGCACGTTTGTCAAGACAAAGGAGCAGGAAATAACAATAGAAGAGGCGTTTTCCATATAATGTCAAGATCTAAAAATAAAACTGAGGTGATGCTCTATAAATAGAACTTACATAGGAAACATATGAGATAAAAAGGACTAATACATATGAAGTAGCAAAACGGGGATTATTACTTATTAAGTAACAACAAATATTAAGCAATAAAATGGGGATTATTAGATATTAAGTAACAAAAAATATTATGCAAAAAAACAAGGATTATTACATATAAGATTGTGTCAGGAGCAACTATTTAGCTGTGAAGACAATGAATGGCGTGACTCATAGCTCTTTGTGTATGAGAAGACCATTGTTCTACCTAGATGCGTTAGTTATTGAAGACGATGAAAACGCATGATTGGACTATCCTCACTCTAAATGAGCTACAATGAATAGTAATTAAAGCATATTTTAAGTCCAGACAGAATGAGTAGTAGAGAAAGCGGAAACACTGTGACGTTTGTGGAGAGATATTTAGTTATGGGATGGAACCTGTCCGATAAACAATATAAATTCTAGTATATGTAGAGCATGACTCGCCACTCCTTGTTTATTATCTATTGAGCAACATAGACGCGTCTGTACTTGTCGAGAACTAAAGATAAAGGAGCAGGCAATAACAATAGAACAGGGGATTTCCCAATGATGTCATGATCTAAAAATAGAACTGAGGTGGTGACTAAATATCGAGGAGCATTATATAATAAGTAAGAAGACAAAGATTATTACTTATTAAGTAACAAAAAATATTAGAGCATGACTCACCACTCCTTGTTCATTATCTATTGTGCTGCCTAGACGCGTCTGTACTTGTCGAGAACTAAAGACAACGGAGCAGGCAATAACAATAGAACAGGGGTTTTCCTAATGATGTCATGATCTAAAAATAGAACTGAGGTGATAGAAAATAGAACTTACATATGAACACGAGGAGTATTAAATAACAAAACAATGAGCAGAGGTAACAGAGGATACTATGTATCACCGGGCCGCCACGCAGCGCGCGCGTGTTATCCGGACGCGCGCGCGGATTATCCGCGATTGTGTGCGCGGGTCAAAGGTTACATCCAGGTCAAAAGGTCACCCTTCCGACCCTAAGGGTTTTCCCAATGATGTCATGATCTAAAAATAGAACTGAGGTGATACCACATATGAAAACGGAGAGCAATACTTATAAGTAACAAAACATATTATGTTAAAAAACAGGGAGCAATACATATTAAGTAACAAAAAAGTGGGGAGCGGGATTATTACATATAACGTTGGGCCAGAACTCTCTAAACACCCACTACTCTTGAGAAGTCGTGTGTGCATGCCAAAGTAATAATAGTAGATATGGTTCTTCATTTTGGTTTCACCTGTGTATCAGAATTTGGTACATTTAACACATGACAGTGTGACTAACGTCACAGGACCTACGAAGTAGAAATTAAGAGGTTTATAGGTCACCTAAGTAGGTCAAATTTTCATCAAAAGTAGGTCAGAACTTGCTGGTAACAGTCCCCTAATGCACGTTCATGCCAAAAATCAAGGTTCTAATGTCAACGGTTCTCCTTATTTTGCCGGAGAAAGGATTCGGATGGACTAACTCACTGACTCACTCATTACCGGACAATTTGCAAATGAGAGCCTACTTCGTAGGAATAGAACCAAAAGAACCAAGAAGAACCAAGATTTCGAAGAGTTCAGGGATGTGTATTGTGTACCTCGAACATTGATATTCAATTCGCTGTGTGCTGTCTGCGATTTCTTGAATTCCTGGAAATACAGTGGTACAAACGTTTGGTTATACTTCACCCATGGGAAATTAAAAGCCTATTCATTCTGAGGTGAAACGGTGACGGCAAATGTTACATTTAACATCTAGAGTATTGGAGGAGGGAAAGTATTCAGAAAGTGGTTTCACCACTTTTAAGTGTTGGATGCAACAGCTTAAAATGTTGCATTTAACATTACGTCAATGGATAAATAAAATGGAGAAGTATTCGATTTAGATTATTCTATAGAAAATATTGCTACTGAATTTACAGTGAAGTTAGTATTACCACCGAATGAGGATGTGATCTTTTTTTATTTTATCAATTTTATTTTATTCCAGCCCGAAGAGACCCAAAGGAGTGAAATTCATTTATATCAGGCAAATACATGTTTTGTCGATTGAAAGTAAAATGGCCAAATAAAAGATGGTACATCCTTAGAATGACATCTAACCACGACTGTGACGGAATTACATTTTGGTTAAAACATTTCGTGGAATTCATCTCGATGAACCGAAAGGTCTGTTAAAAATTCGTTCTTGAAATAGCGGTACTGCCTAAAAAACTTGAGGGAACTGTTCCACTCAAGTTTGGGTGAAATGAACCTGTTCACTCAGACTTGAGTTACTTTTCACTCAACTTGAGTGGGATCAATTTCCACACCTATGCTTGTGTGAATGTCACTCAAGTTGAGTGCATTTAACTCAAGTTCAGTAGAAAGTAACTCAGGTTGAGTGAAAATCTCACTCAAGTATTGAGTGGGATCAATTTTCACGCTTACTTGAGTGAAATTTCACTCAACTTTTTTTAGCGAGTACTGTAGTGCAGATTGGTGAGATATAACTTTAATCAAGTAGGATACATTTCAAGAAGGTTATGAAACTTATTGATGTTATACAAATTGTTTTGTATACGCCACCTTGCAGATCAGCGAAGACTATTATTCACTGTTTACAGTCATGACAGGGTAGGCCTAATGTTTTTGTGACTGCATTTCCCCTTCAGACATTTTCGCCTGTGGATATTTCCGCCTTCCCATATATTTTCGTACTATGACTGTACAAATCTGTAAATATTGACAACAATTTGGAGAATTAAAAAAAAACTAATTTAATGATCATATTTCTATTTGTATTACTTCAAATTAATAACTGAGAATATTTCTTGGTTTCAAATGAAGACAAAATAGACATTGTTGGATATTTTGTGGCAAATATTCAGTTTCTAAAATGTAATCACCAATTTAAATAATTACTTGAATCAGCACATTTATTGCTTAATTTTTTGTTTGGTCAAACTTTTATTCTGTATTCCTGTTACACTTAACACCCCCAAAGTCCAGCTTATTAAAGTAATTTCTATCCCTATGTAAAAGCTATTGTTGACTTATTTTCATCCCGAGTTAGCCTGCTGTTTGAGTAGAATCAATTAGTGCTTGACGCAAGGAAATTCATTGTTCACTTTATCTTTGGAACCACTGATTCAAATACCATTGAACCATCCTTGCACCTTTATTGACTTATTATAGAAATTAAGAATAAGGAAAGCTCCAATTTCTTTTTGTTAATATTCCAACTTTGTTACACGTTACATTTGTCATAGGAAGCCGAAGGGAAATATCCGCTTCGAGATTCTGTTTTCGGCGGAGCTAAACGTGGAATGAATTACGTTGTTACATGACTGAGGTACTTGTGTAAATGTTATTAGCCCTTGGAACAAACCAAAACACAATTTATCACTAGAAATGCAACAAAAAGCGAACACTTGCGTGTGGCGAACGTAACGAATTCAAGGGCCGTAACTCATGAACGTTTCTTTGTAGTCATGGTTGTGCGAAGTGCCCGGATGTGCTTCGGTGACAACAACAACGCTTTTGCTCTTCCTACGTTTTAAGATTTCTTTAAATAAGCCCGATCCTAAGGCCGGCTGCGAAGGTCGGCGTTTGAAAATTCGAAAGACCCTTGCAGAACGAGCAAAAAAGCACAGGTGTAAACATGAATGCAAGTATTTATTTTCTCGTTTCACCGAGACGAGAAACATGTCAGCCTCCAGTCGATGACGTTTACGTTGACAACGCGTCGAACGACAGGCTCCGCCCACATTGAGGAAAAAGGTGGGATCGTCAGTATGTTTGAATTGTTGTTGTCGTTGTTGTTTTCTGGATTTCTTACCAATAAGCCCGACCGAAGGCCGGCTTCGCCGGCCTATTAGGTCGGCCTATAATTTGGAGGTAGGTTGGCGTGCATTTCGCCCCTTATATTATTATCGTATAAAAAGGACATATAAAGAAGAAATGATGATCGTCCTCGCTTGGTTCCCCGCAGCTGCAGCCTGCAGTATTTGATAGATTTCTCCATAATAGGTCGGCATTCAGTTCACTGCAACGGTGTCTCAACTGGGTGTGTGTGATGTTGAGTTTTCTTGAACCCACTAGAGTAAATTTTGATGGGAGACGTACGTTAATGGTAAAAAGCAGTGACTGGTGGTTTGCTTCTTATGTCTTTATCAAGGTTATTCCATGCATGGATTGTCGATGGAATAAATGATTTTTTTAGGATACTTAACCGAGTTCTAGGGGTCATATAATTTGCATAGTTTCTCAGATTATACGGAGTAGTTTGTCCAACTAGTGGAGTAACTAAGTTGAATATATAGTCTGGGATTTCTCCATTATGTATTAAATACATTAATTTCAACTTTGCATTTGGACGTCTGATTGCTAGAGTTTCCCAACCAGTTTCGGATAGAAGGGATTCCGTGGAGAGAAGGGATTCCGTGGAGAGAAGGGATTCCGTGGAGGCATAGGCCGGGAGACCGGTAACTATTCTTGCAGCAGCAATTTTAAGTTTTTCAAGTTTGTCAGATTCTTCCTGTGTATAACCATCCCAGATCACGGAGCCGTATTCCAGGATGGGCCTGACAAACGATACATATATTTGCGATAAAGCCTATCTACCAAGCTGATATTTAAGTTTCCTCATAATCCCTATGCGTCTGGAGGCAGACTTTATAACACTATTGATGTGGTCGCTCCATTTGCCGTCGTTTTGCAGGATTATCCCGAGATGGCGGTGATTGTTGGAGACATTTAGAAGATTATTATCGAAATAAATGGCGGGCTGTCGTGGTAGATTTTTCATAGAAAATAGAAGTAGGATTGTTTTCAAAGCATTGAACTGTAGAAGCCATTGTTTCGACCATTCTAATAAACAGAGTAAATCCTGGTTCAGTACATTTTCGATATCGCAAATATTGAGTGATGAAAATTGAATTGAGCATAGTGTATAAATTTGGTTTGGTATGGTTTATATAGCCTATACATACAGTATACAAATAAATGCCGGTCCTCTACATGCAGGCCTAAACAGATGAACTTCTAAAGTGAAAAAAAACAAAACAGAAAAACAAACAATATGCCTTTTAGCCTGGTTGAGTACCGGTTTTAACTGATAACAGAATGGCAGAAATAAGATTAGGAAACAATTAACTACACCTCATGTACACCTCCTGGACTGGGTCAAACAATCATGTACCGGTATCGCGCACCTCAACTACACCCCAAGAACTAATACGTTAGAAAAAAAAACACAAAAAAAAAACAATAAAAAATCAAACGACATGTGAACTTATTTTGAATCTTATTTTGACACTAATACACCAAACTAAAACCTGCTGTAATATTCATTATCATAACAATTATTTGCTGAGCAAAAGAACGAAGAAACATGGCACATTTCTCTAGTGGATTTAACTAGTGGAATTTTTTTTTGTGAGCTTTACTTTTTTTGTTGTTTGGTCTTGTTTTTCTCGTCTCGCCACGAAAAACATGATGGGAGGAGTCTCGAAGTGAAACGGTGAAATATTTCGAAAAAGTACCGGGTAGGTCTGTATGTAGCCCCATACTGGCTATAGGGGTATAGGTCCAACCTGGGATTTTTTTTGTGGGTTTTACTATGGGTTGTTGGGTCTTGTTTTTCTCGTCTCGCCAAGAAAAACACGATGGGAGGGGTCCCGGAGCTAAGCGGTGAAATTTTTCGAAAAGTACCGGGTAGGTCTGTATATAGCCCCATACTGGCTATGGGGGTATAGGTCCAACCTGGAATTTTTGTTGTGGGTGTTACTATGGGCTGTTTGGTCTTGTTTGGTGTAGTAAGTAAAGTGGTCATTTTGGGGGGTGCGTGGAGGTGTGTTTGGAGTAGAAATGGACCATCCTTGGTCCGAATGGGTCGTGTGGGGTATCATTTTGTAGCTGATTTGAGGGATGTCCGCATCATCTGTGACGTCATGGGTGACGTCATCAGTACGAGTAGTAGCGAAAGTGGGCATTTTGGGGCAGTGAAGGAAGGTATTTGGTGTAGGGCTGGACCATCCTTGGTCCGCATGCGTCGTGTGGGGTGTCATTTTGTAGCTCTCGGGGTGTAGACCCCGATTTGAAGGATGTCGGCGTCATCTGTGACGTCATTGGTGACGTCCTTAGTACGAGTAGTAGCGAAAGTGGGCATTTTGGTGCAGTGAAGGAAGATATTTGGGGTAGAGATGGACCATCCTTGGTCCGAATGCGTCGTGTGGGGTGTCATTTTGTAGCACTCGGGGTGTAGACCCCGGTTTGTGGCATGTCCGTGTCATCTGTGACGTCATCGGTGACGTCATCAGTACGAGTAGTAGCGAAAGTTGGCATTTTGGGGCAGGGAAGGAAGGCATTTGGTGTAGAGATGAACCACTATTGGTCCGAATGTGTCGTGGGAGGTGTCATTTTGTAGCTCTCGGGGTGTACATCCCGATTTGAGGGATGTTCGCGTCATCTGTGACGTCATTGGTGACGTCATCAGTAGAAGTTGTAGCCAAAGTGGGCATTTTGGGGCGGTGAAGAAAGGTATTTGGGGTAGAGATGAACCATCCTTGGTCCGAATGTGTCAAGGGAGGTGTCATTTTGTAGCTCTCGTGGTGCAGACCCCTATTTGAGGCATGTTCACGTCATCCGTGATGTCATTGGTGACGTCATCCGTAGGAGTAGTAGCGAAAGCGGGCACTTTGGGAAGTGAAGGAATGTATTTGGTGTAGAAATGGACCATTCTTGGTCCGAATGCATCGTGTGGGTGTCATCTTGTAGTTCTCTGCATGTAGACGCATCTACACACTTGGTGGCCGCATCGTGCATGAATACTACATATGACTTGATACTGTGAACTATAACTGTAAAGTCAGGATGGCCGAGTGATCTAAGGCGCCAGTCCTAAGTGCTGGTCTGCGCAATGCAGGGCGTGGGTTCGAATCCTACTCCTGACATGAGTTTTTTGTATATACACCTTTTGTATTATACCATATCTGCCCTGAATGTGCTGTATTATACCATATTTGTCCTGTGTTATACCATATCTGTTCCGCATTATACCATATCTGTCCTGTATTATACCATATCTGTCCTGTATTATACAATATGTCCTGTATTATACCATATCTGTGCTGTATTATACCATATCTGTGCTGTATTATATCATATCTGTCCAGTATTATACCGAATCTGTGCTGTATTATACCATATCTGTCCTGTATTATACCATATCTGTCCTGTATTAGACAATATCTTCCCTGTATTTAATGTACATTTACTCTGCGCATGTCCATGTATTCTGTGCATATCCATGCACATGTACTATGTGCCTGTACATGTACTATTTGCCTGTACATGTAATCTGTTCATGTACATGTACTCTGTCAATATACATGTTCCTTGTTCATGTAAATGTACTCTGTGCATGTCATTCTACATGTACTCTGTTCATGTATACATACTCTGTTCAAATCCATGTACATACTCTCTCTCCATATCGCTATACAGCTGAAATATTGCGGAATGCGACATTATATCTTAATTCTTAAGGCCAGGATACCGTTGAGGCAACATATCCTCAGATAGTTGTTTGCGCATTCTGAGTATCTATCAGTGCATGGGTGAATACATTCATCCGATGGGAAGATTCCGTAATTTGGTCACGAAAAACGTGACATTGGTGATCCTCTCCACTATCCACTTGATGTTGGGGCGCTGTTCATAGGCCCATCCCAAGACATCCAATTGGTCCACTTGGTCCAGCACGGGCTCTAGTGACGCTCGGTTAATGATGGTAAACGGTTGGTCAAATACCCGGATGTTGCTGCTCGGGTAAAAGTATCGGACTTGGTCTGTCTCCGTATGCTGCAGCACATAACCAAACGCCAGATTTAATTTGAAGGACGTAGCTTGGTCATTGAAGATGGCTTTCATGTAGCTGCGTAGACGGGCGAGGTCGGTCAGTCGGAAATTGTAGATATCTTGAATAGGGCGATGACGGTGGAAACAGTGCCGTATCATGGGACAATGGCGCTGATAGATGTCACTCACTGTATGGGCGTCCTGTAGCAGATCGCTAGGAACATCCACTGCATCTTCCAGAAAATGTTCGTTGTTGTCAGGCGTATGACTGGGGACAGTAATGCTAGGGACCGGCTGGGTATCTAGGCCCTTCTGAACTGTGGGTATAGGCAGGCTCTCCATGATCGCATCACCAGTGGCATTCGTCTCCCCGGGCTCATCTTCACTGGGTCTGACTGTCCTGGGTGCCTCTTTAGTGGAAAGTTGTCGCTCATGCCGTGGTGACGGACCCTGAATCAAGCGCTCATGCCGTCTTAACTGACTGGGTCGTTTGAAGAGTTGACCACATTCTTCGCATGAACGCTTGGGTGGCCCATGAATTGAACGTTCATGGTGCTGTAAATGATCCGGGCGCTGAAACGACAGTGCACATTTCGTACAGCTATACCGGGCGGTTCCGTCGTGCTTGGTAGCCTCATGGCGGCGCAAGTCGTGCAGACGAGTGAATGATTTCGAGCACGTAGTACAAGTGAACATCTTGGTGCTTGACAGAGTGTCTGATGAAACGGCCAGGCCGCTTCCCTTTTATAGCAAGGTAGCTGTTGATCTATATTTAACACACTCAGTTCAACTACCCACAAGTCGAGGACCATGATGCACTGGTGTACGACTGAGCCGCATTGCGCGCGCGCGCGTGTGTGTGTGCGTGTGTGTGTGTGTGTGTGTGTGTGGGCAGTGGATTTTACATCCGGGACCTTGTCAACATCCGGGTTTCCCAGTGGGTTTTTCCTGTCGTTCCTCCGTCTTCCATACGGGTACTGTGGTTTTACATCCGGGTCCTCATCTTACATCCTGGATTTTCCGTGTTTACTGTCACGCGACCTGAATCGAAAGTTGTCACAAGAAAGATGGTGCCCGTGCATGTGCGTGTTTATGCGTGCGTGTGTGTGTGTGTATGCGTCTGTGTGTGTGTGCGTGTGCGTGCGTGTGTGTGTGTGTGTACGCGTGTGTGTGTATGCATGTGTGTGTGTGTGCGTCTGTGTGTGTGTGTGTGATTGCGTGTACGTGTGCTTGCGTGTATGTGTGTGTGTATGCGTGTATGTTTGTGCTTAGTCAGCCGTCTCTCTCTCTCTCTCTCTCTCTCTTTCGGAAGACATGGAGGCGTGGCCGGAATTGATCTTTGACCCCTGCGCTGCTCGGAAGTGACGTCATTGTACGCAGGCGCGCACACACACACCTACTCCATCTTTCATCCCGGTACTGTGGTTTTACATCCGGGTCCTCATCTTACATCTGGGTTTTTCTGGGTTTTACTGTCACGTGACCGGAATCGGAAGTTGTCACAAGACAGGTGGCGCCCTACATATGGACTGATGTTCATTCCTATATTTACAGACACCACCACCAACACCACCACACACCAGTTCTACCACCACCACACACTACCACCATCACAACCACCACACACCACCACCACCACCACTACCACACCACACACCACCACCACCACCGGGCGTTGACGGGCCCGGTGGTGGTGGTAGCTCCCGTGTGACAGCTCTTGGATCGGAGCTCTTGGAGCTCAAAGCTTGTGGAGCTCAAGCTCGGAAGTGACGTCATCGCATGCATGCGCGCGTACCTGTGGTGCACCCGAAGGTTCTCTGACAGAACGTACACGTACACGACATGTTCAACAGTCGACCAATACATATGCACACGACATGTTCAACAGTCGACCAATACATATGCACTGATCTTTGATATGCACACTACCACCACCACCACCACCAAACACCACCACCACCACCAACACCACCACACACCACCAACACCACCAACACCACCACCACACATCACCACCACAGGGCGTTGACGCCCGTCAACGCCCGGTGGTGGTACCACCACCACCACCACCACCGCCACCACTACCACCACACACCACCAACACAACCACACACCAGTTCTACCACCACCACACACTATCACCACCAGCACCACCACCACACACCACTATTACCACCACCACCACATACCACCGCCACCGCCACCACCACTGGACGTTGACGCGTTGACATACCTGGTGCACGTAGGGCATAGGGTACACCAGGGTGTGGGTGCACCAGGTATGTCAACGCGTCAACCACCGGGCGTTGACGCGTTGACATACCTGGTGCACCCTGTACCCTATAGCCCGTAGGGCCTAGGCTACACCAGGATGTGGGTGCACCTGGTATGTCAACGCCCGGTGGTGGTGGTGGTGTGTGGTGGTGGTGGTGATAGTGGTGTGTAGTGGTGGTGTTGGTGGTGATAGTGTGTGGTGGTGGTAGAACTGGTGTGTGGTGGTGTTGGTGGTGTGTGGTGGTGGTGGTGGTGGCGGTACCACCACAGGGTGTTGACACCCGTCAACGCCCGGTGGTGGTGGTGGTGGTGTGTGGTGGTGGTGGTGGTGGTGGTGTTTCGTGGTGTTTGGTGGTGGTGGTGGTGGTAGTGTGTGGTGGTGGTAGAACTGGTGTGCGGTGGTATTGGTGGTGGTGTCTGTAAATATAGGGATGAACATGTGTCCCTCATCAGTGCATACGTATCGGTCGACTGTTGAACATGTCGTGTACGTGTACGTTTTGTCAGAGAACCTTCGGCGGCACCACAGATACGCGCGCATGCATGCGATGACGTCACTTCCGAGCTCTGAGCTCCACAAGCTTTGAGCTCCAAGAGCTCCGATTCCAGAGCTCTGCCACATGGGAGCTACCACCACCACCGGGCCCGTCAACGCCCGGTGGTGGTGTGTGGTGTGGTAATGGTGGTGGTGGTGGTGTGTGGTGGTGGTGATGGTGGTAGTGTGTGGTGGTGGTAGAACTGGTGTGTGGTTGTGTTGGTGGTGGTGTCTGTAAATATAGGAATGAACATGTGTCCCTCATCAGTCCATATGTAGGGCGCCACCTGTCTTGTGACAACTTCTGATTCCGGTCACGTGACAGTAAAACCCAGAAAAACCCAGATGTAAGATGAGGACCCGGATGTAAAACCACAGTACCCGGATGAAAGATGGGGTAGGTGTGTGTGTGCGCGCCTGCGTACGATGACGTTACTTCCGAGCAGCGCAGGGGTCAAAGATCAATTCCGGTCACGACTCCATGTCTTCGGAAAGAGAGAGAGAGAGAGAGAGACGGCTGACTAAGCACACACATATACGCATACACACACACACATACACGCACACACACACACGTACACGCAAGCACACACACATGCATACACACAGGCATACACACACACGCGCACACACCAAGACACACACGCACACACAGACGCATACACACACACACATGCACACACACACACACACACACGCACACACACACGCATAAACACACACACGCACATTCACGCACACGCAGACACACAGGCACGGGGTACCACCTGCCTTGTGACAACTTTCGGCTCCGGTCACGTGAGAGTAAACATGGAAAACCCCGGATGTAAGATGAGGACCCGGATGTAAGACGGAGGAACGACGGGAAAAACCCACTGGGAAACCCGGATGTTGACAAGGTCCCGGATGTAAAATCCACTGCCTACACACACACACACACACACACACACACGCGCGCGCGCGCGCAATGCGGCTCAGTCGTACACTAGTGCATCTCGGTCCTCGACTTGTGGGTAGTTGAACTGAGTGTGTTAAAAATAGATCAACAGCTACCTTGCTATAAAAGGGAAGCGGCCTGGCCGTTTCATCAGACACTCTGTCAAGCACCAAGATGTTCACTTGTACTACGTGCTCGAAATCATTCACTCGTCTGCACGACTTTCACCGCCATGAGGCTACCAAGCACGACGGAACCGCCCGGTATAGCTGTACGAAAACTGTCGTTTCAGCGCCCGGATCATTTACAGCACCATGAACGTTCAATTCATGGGCCACCCAAGCGTTCATGCGAAGAATGTGGTCGACTCTTCAAACGACCCAGTCAGTTAAGACGGCATGAGCGCTTGATTCAGGGGCCGTCACCACGGCATGAGCGACAACTTTCCACTAAAGAGGCACCCAGGACGGTCAGACCCAGTGAAGATGAGCCCGGGGAGACGAATGCCACTGGTGATGCGATCATGGAGAGCCTGCCTATACCCACAGTTCAGAAGGGCCTAGATACCCAGCCGGTCCCTAGCATTACTGTCCCCAGTCATACGCCTGACAACAACGAACATTTTCTGGAAGATGCAGTGGATGTTCCTAGCGATCTGCTACAGGACGCCCATACAGTGAGTGACATCTATCAGCGCCATTGCCCCATGATACGACACTGTTTCCACCGTCATCGCCCTATTCAAGATATCTACAATTTCCGACTGACCGACCTCGCCCGTCTACGCAGCTACGTGAAAGCCATCTTCAATGACCAAGCTACGTCCTTCAAATTAAATCTGGCGTTTGGTTATATGCTGCAGCATAAGGAGACAGACCAAGTCCGATACTTTTACCCGAGCAGCAACATCCGGGTATTTGACCAACCGTTTACCATCATTAACCGAGCGTCACTAGAGCCCGTGCTGGACCAAGTGGACCAATTGGGTGTCTTGGGATGGGCCTATGAACAGCGCCCCAACATCAAGTGGATAGTGGAGAGGATCACCAATGTCACGTTTTTCGTGATCAAATTACGGAATCTTCCCATCGGATGAATGTATTCACCCATGCACTGATAGATACTAAGAATGCGCAAACAACCATCTGAGGATATGTTGCCTCAACGGTATCCTGGCCTGCCCGATGACGATTAGAACAAACGGTTCAGAGCGAACATGGCCGAAGATGGAACTTTCTGAAATGGCGACTTCTGATTGGACAAGAGCAGCCGAGAATACATCTAACGGACAAGAACGAATATGACAGATGCAGCACCAAATGGCGGCCTCTGATTGGACAAGAGGCTACTTGTATTGTACCCAGCTTGGGTATGATGTACTGGAGGGGATAATAAAATGATTGACCTGTCATCCTTGTTGTTGTTGTTCTCTCATCGGTCTACATCATGCGTCATTATACAGAGTACATGTTCATTGAGAGAGAGAGAGAGAGAGAATGAGAGAGAGAGAGAGAGAATTAAGGTTTAACGTCACAGAGTACATTTACATGGACAAGGAACATGTATATTGACAGAGTACATGTACATGAACAGATTACATGTACAGGCAAATGGTACATTTACTGGCACAAAGTACATGTGCATGGATATGCACAGAATACATGGACATGTGCAGAGCTCATGTACATTAAATACAGGGAAGATATTGTCTAATACAGGACAAATATGGTATAATACAGGACAGATATGGTATAATACAGCACAGATTCGGTATAATACTGGATAGATATGGTATAATACAGCACAGATATGGTATAATACAGCACAGATATGGTATAATACAGCACAGATATGGTATAATACAGGCAGATATTGTATAATACAGCACAGATATGGTATAATACAGCACAGATATGGTATAATGCGGGACAGATATGGTATAACACAGGACAAATATGGTATAATACAGCACATTCAGGACAGATATGGTATAATACAAAAGGTGTATATACAAAAAACTCATGTCAGGAGTAGGATTCGAACCCACACCCTGCGTTGCGCAGGCCAGCACTTAGGACTGGCGCCTTAGACCACTCGGCCATGACTTTACAGTTATAGTTCACAGTTTCAAGTCATATGTAGTATTCATGCACGATGCTACCGCCAAGTGTGTAGATGCGTCTACATGCAGAGAACTACAAGATGATACCCACACGATGCATTCGGACCAAGGATGGTCCATTTCTACACCAAATACCTTCCTTCACTCCCCAAAATGCCCGCTTTCGCTACTACTCCTACTGATGACGTCGCCAATGACGTCACGGATGACGTGAACATGCCCCAAATAGGGGTCTGCACCACGAGAGCTACAAAATGGCATCTCCCTCGACACATTCCGACCAAGGATGGTCCATCTCTACCCCAAATACCTTTCTTCACCGCCCCAAAATGCCCACTTTGGCTAAAACTTCTACTGATGGCGTCACCAACGACGTGACAGATGACGCAACATCCCTCAAATCGCGATGCACACCCCGAGAGCTAAAAAATGACACCTCCCACGACACATTCGCACCAATAATGATACCTTCGTTCACTGCCCCAAATTGCTCACTTTCGCTACTACTCGTACTGATGACGTCACCGATGACGTCACAGATGACGCGGACATGCCACAAATCGGGGTCTACACCCCGAGAGCTACAAAATGACACCCCAAACGACGCATTCGGAACAAGGATGGTCCATCTCTACCCCAAATACCTTCCTTCACTGCACCAAAATGCCCACTTTCGCTACTACTCGTACTGATGACGTCACAGATGACGCGGACATTCCTCAAATCGGGGTCTACACCCCGAGAGCTACAAAATGACACCCCACACGACGCATTCGGGATGCAAGGATCCAAGGATGGTCCATTTCTACCCCAAACACACCTCCACCCACCCCTCAAAATGACCACTTTACTTACTACACCCAGCTGCGCATGCGCAGATTGACGCGACTTGCACTAAAACGCACGCCATGCTGACTCTACCCCACACAAGCTTCACTTTGACACCTCCCACGACCCATTTGGACCCATAGTGGTCCATCTCTACCCAAACACTCCCCACATACCCCCCAAAATGCCTGCTTTCTATACTACGGCCAGACTGCGCATGCGCAAAATAAGACCTCATACGACACCATAGGACCACTAGGGGCCCACCTGTGACTTCATAACACCGCGTTTGCTAGCTTAACTTTGGGGTTTAAAGCTTTCCGACGTCATTTTCAAAAAAATACGATTCTTGGTCGATTTTTTGATCAAATTTTGCGAAAATTTTATTCATGTAATTTTTAAAAAAAAAATGCATGATAAATTACTGGTGAATTTACCCGTGATCCCCTGCTGGTGAGGTTATGTAAATAGGCCCCAAATAACCCCAATATGATAAACTACAAATTCACGGAGTGTCAGCTCTCAATTTTTTGTCGTTCCGGAAATTGCACAGAAAGTTTGGTGGTGGTGATGGTGGGTTGGCGGGGGGGTGGCGAATGTCTCTCCCCCAGGCCTGGTAGGGTTAAACAAGGAATTGTTTGCATAAAATAGTCCAAGATATATAGAAAACCTCGGAAAACTCGGGAAAAAGTCGATGTTCCCCATAGGCCAACGTATAGAATACATACCCGGTGTGTTCTACATACATGTTTTTTCTTAATCCAGAATATGTGATGAATAAACTATTAATTTGCGAGCGCCTTAGGTTCTTTGACGATATTTGTAACTGATTACATCTTTAAAGGGACATGTTTGTTACCCATGATGCTTACTTTCTCACAAATCGCGGTTATTCTTTGTTCCTCATGATATTTGTTTCCACATAGAACCAAATTAGCGTCCTCGTGGAACAATTTGGTTCTTTTTGCATTGTTACTTGGTATTTTGTTATGAGAATTTGGATCTGTATTTTGGTTCCACCTGCTACGAAAATAGACAACAAAATTTCCCGGGGAGCGGAGAGTACAATAGAATGTGCCAAACTGGTTTAACGAAGAGTCAAATTCTGTTGAATTTATCTGAAGAACTAAGAAGTACCAAGATTCCATAGTATTTTGTATTAAAACTACGGAATCAAATTCTGTCTGTATGTTGTATTCTTCATCGTAGTGAACAAGCTCCCATCGGACAAGCAAAAAGGTACAAAAGCACGAGGAAAAGCCCTTAGGTTACCTGACTATTTCTTAGCATAAATTTCAAAATTTTCTGTTAAAATTATCTTGTTTTTTCATTTCATTTTCGTCCTCACTCATCTCCTGAGTAGGAGGGGAGACGGAGAGAGGGGGGACTTAGGACGTTATTGACCTACTTACAACCGGTGACGTCAACAGGTCAGTTTCGGCTGACATTTGTGAGGTCACTCCCGGTCCCGGCCACGTGATCGGAAGTGACCATGCGCACAATAGCGGACATCATGCACAGGGTTAAAGGTCACTTTATGTCACATGACCGGAACCGGAAGTGACTTCACAAAGGTCAGACGGAAATGATCTGTTGGCGCCACCTTTCGGAAGTAGATCAATAACGCGGTAACTCACCTTTCTATACTACTCTCTGGTACACATGTTCACGTGTAAACTGGACGGAAAATCGGAAGTAGTAATCGAGGCAGACACTGGGCTCCAGGTTAGGACTTTCGTCACCTGGAAGCCAGTGCCCAGGACATCCAAATCCAGATCTGAATGCCCGACGGACAATTAAATCCAGATCTTAGCGTCTTGTGACACTTACGTCTAGACGTGAGTGTCCCCGGGACACTCGATGCATCGGGCCACCGTTTCCGTCACACCGGTACTGAATATTTTTTTTTTGCAAAAATGGATAAATCAATTCAATTTCAATATCTTTATTGGCACTAACACAATTCACATTGATTATGGCCGAGAAACCATATCACACAAGGTTCAGTGTACTACAAGAAAATAGTAATACAAAGTGAAAACATGAGTAAGAAGATACGACACCTCACAACCAGTGCTATTACCTGGAAGGACTTCTCCTGTTAAAACTCTCAGAAATAAACTTTGCGAAGATTTTGGTGGTCTTAAATGTGTCACACAGTAGAAGTTTAGTGGGTACCCTTTAAATATGATCAGAAGTTCATATTTGATGGACTTCTGATATGATACATAGAGTTCGAAACATCGATGAATAAATCCCGCAATAGTGAATGTTTGAGATCTGCATTATTGGAGCAGCACATTACAAAATGAATTTCATCCCCAACAGAGCCCACACAGTTGGCCTACTGGCAAGTATGCAATTCTCTTAGAATAATTGGTTTTTGGTATCTACCAGATTCGATTTCTAATGTGTGGTTGCTTATTCGAAGTTTTGTAATAAGCACACGTTCTGGCTTAGGCAAATTATATGTTAGGTACCGATACTTTTCCAGACGATACTCCTTTTTGAGTGTAGCATATACGTAAGTATCCAATTTATGATTAGATAGACTGAATATCATTATGCCTCTTCTGCGTAAACTCATCAACTATTCGCCCAGCAAATGTTATGTGAAAATTAACCATATCTATGAAAGATTGTTGGCACCACATGTTGTAAAAACCATGTACACATAACATTTTTCTCATTTTGCTGCAATAAGTGGGAGTCTTCACAGAAACCTGGTATGCAGATTATGCAGATGAGCTTGTTTCACAAGACTGGAGCTTGGCAGCTTTACTAGGCGACACCAGCATGGATATTACAGTAACTACCCCGCAGCTACACCTCACTTGAGGGGCAGGGGACATTGGGACCAGGTACACTGGGACATTTATCATCTTTTTGCAAAAAATCTCTGCTATTATTGTCATATAGAGTAGCATTCTACGCCCTAGTTATCACTAATATTTAGTATGACATAATCATACAAAAAAATCTGATATATCTGTTATACTTTTCTCCAGAATTAGTTTTTAAGAAGTAACAAAAAAAGTGTCCCAGTTTGCCCCGGACATGGGTGCACTGAGACACCCACTGGGATGCGGTGGGATAATAATCAAAATACATTTTAAATCAGGTATATACTAATATGTTTCATAGAAGTTTAGAAGATTCAACAGCGATGGTTAAGTTAGTTGCAAGTTTAGACTCCTGCTTTACATAAAATATTTCCCAGAGGCCTAATTTGAGGAAACAAATATTTTGTATGATTCTCGTGCCAATGAAATCATTGACTTGAACAGTCTTAATAAAACTCAAATCTGACAGGGCTAGCCATTACTACTATCTGGGACACAAAATAATGCAGTATAATAGCATTTTAGGATGAAAGTAAATTTCACCATTTGATTAGTATTGTCCCAGTGTGTCTCGGCAAAAGTGTCCCAGTCTGCCCTAGGAGTATGATATATTCCGTTTTATGGAAAGAACTATATATACATCTGAGATAATAAATCGATATAATTAAATTGTGTCCATCCTCTCTCAGTAGTAGCAAAACAGCAACAAGTACTGTTGAAAACTGGCATACAAAACATCATCCTCATTCGGAGTCCTAAACATATAGACTGCTCAAAAAGCATTTGTTTGCCCCTAATTTCCTACCAATGATAGTTATCACTTGTAATCAATATAGAAGTTGTAATTAAGGGGGTGGTGGCTTTCTGTCGATAATAATGTAATGTGCTTCCTGTCTTTGACATAGGAGCTAGACGCCTTGTCCCACTGTGCCCCATCTCCCACTGTACCCCAATCTCCCCTACATCTAATTTAGGTGCTAAATTGCATATTTGGATATCCCCGATCAAGTACAATAGAACTACAACTCATGCATCTATACCTCAACACCTCATATTACATTCCAGGAACAAACCCCAGGTATACCTCAACTACACCTCAAATCAATGCCTTGTGAAGCAGTGGAAAAATGGAATTTCCAAGACACATGAACAAGGAGCAGAGAGATCAGGGACCAGTGACGTCATTCGACCTCGTGAACTTCAAATTTTGCCTTCTTTGACCCTTTGTTCTTCTGACACCCTTTTTCCTTTGTTCTCGCGAACTCTTAACTTCCTGAATTTTTGGAACCACTTAGTTCCTTTGTGTTAACAAAGGAACTAAGAGTTCATTTGCTCTCGTGTACTTTTGTCCTTGTAAACTTTTAATACCATGTGAAAAGGAAAATCAATATACATCATTTTGCTTTACACTGTTCTAATTAACCATTGTAATTCAGTTTAATACCGGTACTGATAATTGTAAGAAGTATATAATCCACATACTGTCTTGCTCAGCTGATAGGTTCAGTTGAATGCCCGTGATTGGAAAGAACATCTCAACAAGATCCAACAATTTGATTAATCTCACGAAATAAAGATCGTTACAATCACAACAGTTTGTTACAATCACAACGCTGTGTTGCTATCGTGCACCGTAGTAGATATAAAAGGCCGTTCCTGGCTCGGGAGCATTCTGTTGCAATAGCTATGCTCGTTATCAAGTTTATTTATACCTTATGACATCATTTCACATTCCCCCGAATCTATAATTAGTAGAGTAATTGGATCAGTAACATCAGCACTTCGAGTTGAAGAACTTGCCCATGGTTTTGATTACAAGCGTCTAGTCCGTCATTCATAATCCAGCCGTCATCCATCAGAGAATATCCGCGTCCATAATCCAAAGACCTATTCCATTTTCCATATAACAGTATCAGCACTAAATTCAAAAAGACAATCATAGTATACAAAAACATAGGCTTGTTTCCTGCAAGAGAGAAGCGGTCAACAAAAATATCAAATCCGTATCGCTGATCAGTATTCTTAATCCATAATATTCGTTGTAAAGTCGTCATCTAAAGAATGATGTATCTCAGTCACGCTTTGATTGTGACTGTTCATATGAGTACCCTCCGATATAATAATCCGTCCTTCATCTGAATTCTCCAGTGTACATCTGCACATGTTCCTCTTTGCATGGCTTCCACTTAAGTTTCAAGTATCGTAGAACTGTCCCAATACCACCATCTTTCTGCTGTAAATCAGGGAGGGTGGTAGTTGCATTCAACTGTACTGTATAGGGATCACTCCTCAAACGCTCAAAGTTTTCTTCTCGACAGCATAGCTGTTCTATAGCAGGCAACTTAGATTTTGGTTGAAGAAAGGTGAGCGCATTGTTATGGTCAAGACAGTGAAACGAGAGCCAATTAAGTAATCTCGAATCTTATCATTCACTGCCCATTTCACGGTGAGGAGCTCGCCTGCTGTAATTCTCCATCTGTTTCTCAGTACCTTTCGGACCATGACTAGTAAGCTACGACACAAACTCGTCCATCCTGACGCTGTGAATGCAGAGCTTGGATTGATACGTCTGTTTCAGCAATAAAGGGGAGGGAGTAGTGAGCAAATCCCAATATATGTGAGTGTCAGATTCCTTTCAGTGAGTCGAATGCTGTTTGGCAGGGTGCGCTCCACTTTGTTCTCAACTGTATCTTCTCACTCCTGAGTTTCTTGGCTCCCCAACTCTGTTCCTCTACGGGTACTCTCAGACACAAATTGATGGAGCGGTGAGGCAATCTTCGCAAATCCCTTGACGAATCGACGATAGTATTTTGCGAATCCTGGAAAATACCGAACATCTGTAACAGTTGATGGGGTTGGTCAATTCGTCACAGCGATCGTCTTCTCCATGCCTGTCCATTTCATTTCCAGAAAGGCGATGTCTAAGGTGAGTCACCTCAGGTTGGAGGCAGTGACACTTCTTTACTTCCGGCTTCAGCCTAAACTGTTGGAGCTTACGGAAGACAATCTCCAGTCGATGTAGATGCTCATTGAATGTATCGGCGAATAACAGAAAATCATCGAGATACACGCCGACGGACTTAAAAAGTTGATCTCTCACGACATGGGACATAAAGCGCTGGTAAGTAGTTTGAGACGTTACACAGCCCGAAAGGCATACGATTGTATTCCTAGAGGCATATCGGTGTGGTGAATGCCGTCTTAACCTTATCGTTCTGCTTCACCTCAATTTGGTAGTGTGCGGACTGCATGTCCATGGTTAGAATATCCTGGAACATGAAAGATCATCCATCGTCTCCAGTATCCACGTTAAGAGATAAGCATTCTTCTTTGTATGACTGTTCCGCAGGCGGTAATCCGCACACCTGATACTTGCCTTTTTTCGGACCAATACAATCGAACATCCGCACTCACTGTTGCTAGGTCTAATTCCTTTTGCAGCATTTGCTCTATCGATACGGATTGTCGTCTGTTGGTATTCGAGGTTTATAACTTGTCCAAGAACGTTCTCGTCTTGAGCAAATACGGACAAATGTTTCAGAAATAGCTACTTTGCATGTTCTAGTTCCTCTGTTGTTCCCCGACGCTCGAAGGGGTAGAGGGGACTATAGTGTTCGCGTGCGTCCGTTCGTGTGTCCGCCCATCTGATAGCACGTGTGTCTTTTTTGAATAAAAAAAAACATTTTGAGAAGAGGTAATTGTGCAACATTGTAACGATCGTAAAACAATGTTGAGCACTCTTCACAGTGTTGCACAAATATCACTTCTCAAGAAGCGTTTTTATTTAAAAACCTACATTAGGGAGACAGTTTTTTTCAAGAGAAACTACATTAGAAACGTCGTTTCTTATAGAGGAAGGATAGTTTCTTGTTTGAGAATTTTGCACGTTGAAAGGGTAACCTAGTATGAGGAATCATTTTTTCTAATGTAAGAAATTAAAGCTTGGATTCAGGCCACACAAGTCAATGAACAAATGAAAAAGCCGCACAATATATCATTGCTTTAAATTTGGTATATGGGTACCTCGCCTCCAGATCTCGCTTGGGATTACTTTTCACGTCGCTTCGCCTAAGATGGTACCATCTTGGGGCCAAGTTTATTTTCATTTCCGGACAATAACTTTTGAAAACCAGAAATTACCTCTCCTCAGTATCTCGCTTGGGATTGTCACGCCGATCCGCCTATAGGTCATGCCACCTGGGGGCCAAGTTGAAATTCCGGACAAACACTTTTGACTTCCGCATGTGGGTAACTTGCATGAAGATATCGATTGCAATTGTTTTTCAAGCCGATCGACCTATAGGTGGCGCTACTTAGGGGTCAAGTTAAAATTTTGTGTCCAGACAATAAATACTGAAAACCTAAATTTGGAATGCGGGAGCCTCGCATCAATATCTTACTTGGAATGCCGATCCAACCGTAGGTTGTGCCACCTCGGGGCCAAGCCGAATTTGAGTACCTTGAGTAATGTGAGTAATTGTGAGTACCATGCCATAGGATCTTACTTGGAATTGTTTTCCATGCCGGATACTGAACGGTAAGCTTTCAAGAAAAGACGCGATTTCCAACGTCGGGGGATTACAACGGCTTGGGTTTTCATCTGCCCAAATACCTGACAGATCCAATCGTGGTGGGAGATGTTGATTCTTGACAGAAACTGTGGCATCTTGCCGATTCAGGATCCCACAATTGCCGGCGATCTCAACATTCTGAAACTTCGATGTCCACATCAACGTTCTCAATTTCAGTCGATTTATAATCCCGATCATTCTTCTTGCTTTCAATACATGCACTGCACGACTCAGGTGTACAATAGAGCTGCTCATTGAATGGATCAGGGTACAAAATCACTTGCATGTTCCCTGGCAACGGGGTTGCCAGCGGTTCAACAATCGCACAGTGTACACATGTCTTGTCTTCACTATCTTGATACATTTGATTAAATATTCCAGTGACGTAATGATGTGGTCAACACACCGGAATTATATTTATATAGTCAGCATCGGAAAATATTTGTATGAGTCAAACTATAATGGGACGCAACTATAATGATGGCATACTATGAGAAACATACGAAGCAGCGGAGAGAAAAAAAAGAAAGCAAACTCAGGTATAGAATAATAATATTTTATTAATCAATTGAGAGTGTGACATTTGGACATAATATATATTGACATACTCTTCCATTTATTAATCATTCTTATAAAATCTACTTTAATCATAAATATATACAAATATTTAAGTTACAACATAGCATTCGGTGCTACAAAGTTCTTTAACTCGAATAATTAAGAGCATATGCGAGCGGTGGCACCGGCGGTGGTGGTGGCGGCGGTGGTGTCGAAGAATAGCATTCGTCCTTTGCTGATATATAAGGTATGCATCTCTCTGATGACGCAAATTACAGCATGATCTCATCATCAGTTTTCCCCCATTATCATATATAATCAGACTATACGTCTCAGTCAAATTACCACATAGACATTTTCGCACCTTAATCCCCTGATTGCTTCAGTATAGTGTACGACACCTATAGTCGAATATAGTCGTTTTTCAGGATTTCATTAACATAGGAAGTTCTATAAAATATTATAGAGTAGCATTGCATTCACTCATAGATAAATTGCAAGGATAGGTCATAGGATAGTGGAATACTTACGAAATTATGTCAACGGCTTTGCTTGCGAATTTACTGTTTGAGTGGTGTTAAGGCGATGATAAATCGTTGTGAAACTGGAGTTTTCTTGTTCGAGATGATGTATAGTCGACGTCTCCGAGAGAAGTGATGTCATTACCTGGAGTTATGCAGGGTTCTCTAGACTGAGAATCATTTGACTAAACATGGCGACACTTTTTTACAAATAATTATGTGATGAAACATGGTAATCGCATAGTTGATTCTGATTGGATGAGTCCTTGAATCTGAACGGGTTTTACTCTTTGGCCCTGTTTGCAGCCTTGACTGCGACGTTTACTCCTCCTTGATCCTTTTAGTTTGACCCTTTTAGTTCCTCCCCTGACCCTTTTTGCTCTTCTCTTGACCCCGTTTGCTCCATCCTTGATCTTTCTCGCTCCTCCCTTGACCTTGTTTCCTCCTTCCTACGCCCTTTTGCTTATCTCTGGATCTTTTTTGCTTCTCACTGATCCTAATCTTTATCCCATTCCTGATGTTGTAATGTGAAGACCCTAATTTTACACTACTGGCCGTCTCTTTTAATTGCGCTCTCATTCAACGCCCGTACAATCCATGCATAATTGTAATTTCTATGTGCAAAGATGGATCTGCTCTGCAATAACGACCACGAAGGATCTGTTTTTTTCCCTAATTTCTATTGGTCAGTATTGGGCACGACGTCACGTTTGGAAGTGACATCATCAGAAAGGTTACCCAACAAGAAACTATCACATATACACATACGTGTTCAGCTGTGAACAATGGTTATATTAATGATATTTATACGTTACTAGAGGTGAAATTAGAGACTTGAGTGTATAACCACTGCATGTATGATAATGGGCTGACCAATAAGAAAAAAAAAGTTTGTGCCCAAGTTGACATCTTTCAAACCGTTCGGGATTTGAAGCATTGGCACTCAAAAAGGGCTTCGTCAGCAGTTATCCTAATATACATAAAGATCTCTCGATGTAGGCCATATGGTACATTGTGACCTTTCTGCCATGTATTAGTTCTACACGTATATGTACATGTTCCTCACCAAATGTCTCCATATGGTCAATCGTGTGTATATACTCATAACATAGGTAAATAATTTGAACGACGGCTAGCTACTGAATGTCGGATCTGCCGCTAAGATTTAGTTATCCGGAGCACTCTACATAGAGCCTCCTCAATCATGTACATTCTCTTTTAATCTCATGTCATGCTATATTTCTATCTATTCCGTCCAGCGGTTCAGGGGCGCACAGCGAACAAACAAAAAACACACACACTCATGTCTCAAATTATAGTATTATGTAATTAAATCATGTTCAAATATTACAAAGAAACAACTTTAAATACATGATATTAGTAGTAAGCGCCTTGAAACACAGAATCGTGTACGGTGCAGGGACAAGGTGCAAGGAGGTGAAGAGTGAGTGAGTGAGTAGGATTTTACGTTCTTTTCAACAATATCTCAGTCATATCACAATGAAGGAGGATGTAGAGCAGGGGAGGAGCAGAAGTGGGAGGATGTGCGCCGGATTTCGGGGATTATGATCCGGGTATAGGGAGTGATAAATTCGGCCAATCAAATACTCCCTTTATACGACCGCCACATTTGATCACATGAAAGTTTAACATGGTGAGAACGTAATGAATCATAAAATGGTCATTCTATGCCAATACAGTGGTGTACTTGAATATGGTAATGAATGTGCAAAAAATATGAAGAAACTAATTTAAACGTTTGGTATAGTTGAATACATGATTTATTGAACGCGACGTTAACATTTAATTCTCTCTATCTCTCTCCTTATTAATCAACTAGATAAACATTTAATCACATTATTGTAGATACATAACATTGCCTGTCTTTTTTTCTCAAAACGATACTTTTGAATATTCCCAATTTACTTTAATTCATTCTTAAATTTTGTTCATTCATATTTCGTAATCATCACTGTCCGACTATTTCCTTACCTCTTAATTTATTGAATACGTCCTCTCTTTGATACTCGGTTTACTCATATTGTATACACTTTAAAACTGACTGGCTGTCTTCAAAAATTCGTTATAAATATATACATAACATCACATGTCTTTTTTTCTCAAAAAGGTACTTTTGAATATTCCCACTATAACACATTTCATGAATCGTTAGATTCTTGGTATGTGCTTTAGAATAGGTTAACCGGAAGACTATACTGTGAAATCATGTGACTCTGTCAGTATGTCGGCACCTCTTCCCACTTCCCTTGTATGTGTTGTAACTTCAATGATGACAGCAAGACCTAACTGCAGGCTTACTGTTTCACTATTGCTCAGTTGGAACCCACGTCAGAGGGGTTTGCTATTCCTAATATTACAAGGAAATGAGACTTCGAACTGTGATATAAACCACAACTGAAGCTATCTAAGATGAGACATTCAAAATAGGTTAGTGGTCCTGGGCAAAGAAGACATTCCATCCCTCAGAAAACTATTGTCGCGATACGATGACAGGCTGACTTTGGTTAGAGTAGGCACCTCTGACGACATTTTTGCTGACCCCCGTGGCATTTTCCTCTTCGGCCCCATCGATGAATCTGTATAGATAGCTAGGAGCCATAGATTACTGTATTCTCGGGATTTCAGCCTTGATTCTCCACAAAACTTTTTATCTTGGCTGCTTTGAAGGTGGTGGCATGGTGGATAAGTCAAACATGTCACAGGGATATTTCACATCTTCATAAACGTTATCCGTTTAGATAAGGAAAAGGTACGATACACTATGGAGTAATAGCATACCTTTGGAGTATGGTTTCATGCAGGAGTAATGAAATACGCACAAAGTGAGTTTGCATAAGTCCAAAATACAGAACCAACGTAGATGGGTCTGTTCAATAATGAGTACTATCTTCCTCATCTGAATGGCCGAAATTTAGATGGATATAAATTGGGCATACAGGCCACTATCCACAATTCCGTATCGTCGTTGTCGAGCTAAAGGTTTGCGTGATTTCTCCATGGTCTTACCGAAAACACTGTTGTTCATGAGTTCGAAAAAGTCCTCAGTCACGGGGACTGCATATATATTAAAAGATAAAACGCAGTGAACTTGATAAGCCGCATCTTCCATACCACGTTCGATATTGTTTCAGGTTGCGATAATGTAACTAGAGCCTTAGGCTATTTAAATGTAAAATAAGCTGTTGGAATAATTCCACTAACTCTTTGATGTTTCATCCCATGACGAAGAGCCATACTTGTAGTCTAACACATTCCTCTCAACAAGGATCTCTAGTGCATTAGTGTAATTGTACACATACATATATTAAAAAAATAACTTGTGACCGCTGGGACAGACATTTATTATGAAACCAACCTGATGAAATGATAAAATAATGTCTTCTCTGCATGTTACCAATATTTGTAAAATATTTCACTTTTTTCAGATAATAGAAAGCATATCCTTCAGCAGTAAATGACGATACGAAGCTGTGCATCTGAAAACCCCTCGGCTCTGGGTACATTCATAATGTATTCAATTTGAACCAAGATGTCAGGAACACCAAGCAGTCAAGTCACGAATATAAAGATTATCAAACATTTCGCAATTAGAAATGCCCCCTAAGGTTTCCGTCCAATCAGAGAAACCGGTATTCATTACATAAGTTTCTTGATGCATCAATGATATATACCAAATTTTACATCGCGCACTTGAACGGTATCAGAGAACGAGATCATTAATGATTTTGCATAAATTAAAGATGGCCGCCCATCCTCCCCCCCCCCACTCAGAGGAACTGATGTGGTTATTCATTTCAAGTCTCTTGATACATCGATGCTGTATACCAAGTTTGGTATAGAACACTTAAATGTTATTAGAGATATATATCATTAAAGTTTTTGCATAAATTAAAGATGGCCACCAAGATTTTCGGTCAATCAGGTCCGGATTCAAAGTATCTGGATGTATCGGTGATGTATACCAACTTTCATATAAAACAATTGAATGGTAACAGAGATATGTATCATTAACCATTTCGCATAAATTAAAGATGGCCTCCAGGATTTCCAGCTAATCAGAAAAGCCGGTTTGGTAATTCATTGAAAGTTGCTTGATGTATCGATGATGTATACCAACTTTCGTATTGAACAGTTGATTGGTTTCCAAGATATGGATCATAATCCATTTTGCATAAAATTAAAGATGGCCGCCAAGGTTTTCACCCTATCAGGTCCCTATTCAATAGGCTTCTGGTCCTTGACTAGGTAAATAAGCACATCAAATTTGGAATTCTTCAGTGGAACCGTTTTCTGGCTATCTCGCTCAGGTACAGACGTACGGACAGACAGACGTTAAGATGACAATACCCCATGGCCAAAATTGGCCGAGGGGTAAAAAATGAGTATTGAGATACAATGTAAAATCCTCATGGTTAGATGGACTGGAGCTATGCTGGGATGCATCCTCTCATGGCATCATATTGTTTCATGTACCTCCTCCTGTCAGTAAACCCCTAGTATATTACAGTTCTATTTGGTTATCTCCCCTGTCACCTTACAGCTTCAAACACAGCATGTCTGTCTGTGATATGCAGAGCTCTTTCTGTAGATCAGTCTGTGATATGCAGAAATCAGCTTGCAACATTCCATGAATATTTCAGAAACAGAATGCAAAGAAAACATTTCTGAATACAGGGAAATTATTACGTAAATGATTTGACCACCACTGGATTTTAGAAACTTACTATAAAAAGATTATGCAGAGGGTCTTGAAGGGTAAGCTTAAATGGCGAAAATTCCAAACTGTAACTCAACACACATATTTCATGAAAATGTAAATGAATACAGGCAAAGTGAAATATCCCATTGTTTTCTACAATGAATTACACTTATACTGTATTATTTAATACTAAATTACTGCCCAAACACGCTTTCTAATGAGAATGAGTTAGTCCCACAAAATCACTCAACACGCGCCTCTCAAAATCTGTGGTTTAGCAGACGACATATTTTGAGTAGGAAAGTAGTGCCACTGGAAAATTAACGAAAACACGCATAAAATTAGATAAATGGAAATGTAACTTAAATATTTCAGACCTGCAACTATACGCGAACATCAAAAACACAGAAACCTGGACACTCTAAAGAAGGACGTTTCAGATCTCTTTCATGTCGTGTAAGAACTCTATCTTTTGCTGTGTTAGCAAGACACAGAGCCGGTGCTCAAGTTTTTCCCCCCGACTATAAAACAGGACCATTAGTCCCTACTGGACTAAATCGCCCTGTAATTATACCACCTCAGGTTGGAGGTTGGGCACGAGCTTCTCTTCTCTTACACCACCTGACCAGTGATTATCGATCAAATATCCATGCATAAATAATCGGGGACGTAGGGCTTATTGTGATACCTAAAACTCTGGATGTATACTGCATGTTTTTCGGAGATACCCACGTGTCGTATATCATTTCAGGGATGTGGTGGTGGGTGGAGGATGAAGAGGACGTGGGTAATGTTGTTAATCAGAAGAATAGGAGGCGGGACAACAAAAAAACATTGCCAATAGGTAAAGAAATCTACTAGAAATTATGAGTAACAATAGCGGGTCCAACTACGATGCTGGATAAAAGGCACGTACAAACCAGATATAACTAATATCCATCCAAAATGGGAATTCCTATAGATAGTTTTAATACTCAAAGCGTATCGGTCCGTGTAACCTTGCACAATTCAATTTTCGTTTTTTTGCTTTTGGTTTCTCAAAATCAAAAACTGAAATTTGACCGTCAATTTTCAATTTTCGTTTTTCGTTTTCGGTTTCTCGAAATCAAAAATTGAAATTTGACATTCAATTTTCGATTTTCATTTTTCGTTTTACTTCGCGCAAAAATGAAAATCAAATATTGAAAATTGCCTCGATTTGTCCGTTTTTCGTTTTTTGATTTTAACTTTGACGCGTGAATGTTAACTGCACGCGCGCAAGGCTTATGATGTCACTTTCGGTCCGCGGAGTAGTATGGAAAGCGCAAATCGGATTGTTTAGGCAGATGTGGAGCATAATATGGAAAACCAGTAGGGGAAAAGATTTGGGAGTTTCATTACACTATAGATCCCTGGAGCCAGGCATTCGACCTAGATTATAATGGGCCAAATGCGCATGTGCAGAAGCGAGTAGGCATTCGTGCAGCAGGTGTGATGCATTATATGGAGAACAACGGAGGTGATACACACGGTAGTTTCATTAAAGTAGGATAGTATAATAAATACGTGGGTACCCTAATCATAACCCCAAATGGAACTTCCCGCTTCGATGCGTTTGACATCCACACTTAAAGCGTTGAAGCGTTTTTGACGCTGAACGTTGACGGGCATCTGAACGCTCCAACGATCCAGGTCCCAAAAATAGAGAATGGAGATTGGACCTGAAGCATTGAAGCATTCAGACGTCTGGCATCAAACGTGGCGATTGTGTGCTTGTTTGAAATGGTGGTTTACGGGCCGCTTATGCGGATTTTGCGGCCCATCACCGCGATGCTTACTCTTATTGGTATTACATCTTTGTTGGTATCTGTATAAATACTATATTTCAAATCAATAACAAATAGCGGTTGTGTGCATGAATGCTGTTCGCTTTTGTAGCGCTCTAAACATCTATTTTTAGAAATGAGAAAATCTAAGCCTGCGTCCTGATTGGCTCAGGCCTCAATGCCAATAACCAATGAGAACAGGGGGATGCCACCTATCCAGACCTGTCTGGTGCATCTTCACAAGTCCAGGTAAATCGTGAATCCTCGCACAGGGTTTATCTGGACATTTTTGATGATTCGAGTGAGTTCTTGAGTCGTTGCTTCAATCTCGAACATTTCATCCCCAGAGGTTATTTTGAATTAGCATGTCGGCATCCCAAGCCGGCGGTTTTTGCTTTGACTCACTATGTCGATTTCAGCCTGACATCAAAGTTATGCCAGCAATGTCACATCTTAAACAGTGCAGCTAGCGGATTGTCGTAATGAGCTAGCTGAGCCTGTTCAATAATTGGTTTGATTTAGAAGATACCCCTTGATCTTTTTTTATATCCAGAACTACCGTGAGCAACTCACCAAGGCAATGTATAGATACTCTAACAAATCGATCAATACACTGGCTTCCGAGGATGGCCTGGTGGGCCACATGCCTCTCACGCTCCACACCTCTTATACGACACGATTTGTGTTTTCTATTCTACTCGGCGTACCGGAAGTGACATCATAACCCGTCCACGTGCGAACTTAACATTGATACGTCAAAGTTAAAATCAAAAAACGAAAAACGGACAATTCGAGGCAATTTTCAATATTTGATTTTCATTTTTGCGTGAAGCAAAACGATTCTGAGATCACAAAAACAAAAAACGAAAATTGAAAGTCAAATTTCAATTTTTGATTCTGAGATCACAAAAACAAACATGAATTGCAGGCAAGCACCTAAAAGGTGCATGGACCCTTCAGCCTGTTTTTTTTTGTCAAGTAGGATCAGGGCCGCATCTAGAGCCAATTTAGTTCCGGAAAACATATGGGTGCCCAAAACTCAAATGAAACAAAAAACGAAACTGTTGTTGTTGTTCAATTTGAAAGGATTTCTGAAGGAAATACTCCTACAAAAAGTCAATATCGATCTCATTGCATAGCTGGGTATTGAATTTCATGTTAATAAACCTCTTTTTGTGAATGATCACAGGCTCTTTGTGCCTAAATTCACTACAAAAATTGAACCCTCAATAATGAATTACGAAAAGGAACTGGGAGTTTGGGATCGGAACCTGCAAATAATCCCTGGATACAGCCTTGCGGATACAGTTTGTGTGATTTCTGTAATGTATATAATAGACTTCATTTTCACATGAGTGGTGTGCTGGGATTACAGCATGCAAGAAAGTGTAGCTTTATCAGTGGCAATTTATGCATTGCACAAGTGTGATAAGTTAATGGCATAGAATCACAATGATTGACACAAGCCCACCATTATCATTATTTGGGTGGGAGGGGGGGGGGGGGAATAAGCTCTGGACAGGTATGCAAACTGGTTCAAAATTGCACAGCTAAAATGGGCTCTCCTAATCACTCGTTTTAAATAATTTCCAAGGTACAGTCACATGTTTGGTGACAAAAATTGAAGCATTATGTTGTACCAGTTAAATGTGTGGACACAAATATGGTTCATGCAAAAGTTTTAGGATAAATCATATGATGTAGAATATAATAATTTAACAGTGAAATTCAAACTAAAAGGGGTTCGATACTGCAGGGATTCCCCTGCCAGTTATTTCATATTATACTTCTGAAATAAAATAAACACTGCATCTCATACATATTACATGAAGCTGAGAAGCTGTGGATAGGAAAAAGTCCAATAACATTTAGTGCCCCAAGGGTGGGGAAATCCTCCCGAGGGTAGTGCTTTAAGCTTAGGTTGAACAAGTGTAGCATGTAAGCTCTCAGATAAATGGGAAATAAAAGGGGAATAAATGGAAATATATTGAATCTTGAATGAACCAGGCTTTCTTGAATCAGGGAACCTTCAAAAGTCACAATGGAACATGCAACAAAGGGTTCCCGATGGGCATAGATAACAGTGCAAAAGATAAGCCATCAATAAATAATTAAAAATCCTGAAATCATCATAGCCATCTGAAAATCTAATCATTTCATCAGTTAACATTCAGGAAGCTCTCGCCGAAGTTTGGTCAAGCTCGACTTCATAGATCTGCAGATATTCAGCGGACAAGAAAATGTTGACGGACGGACGGACGGACGACCGGACGGACGTACGTACATGGCAACGACAAGACCCTGCAGCCCTATGGGCTGAGGGGTAAAAACGAAATTTGAAAATTGACGGTCAAATTTCAATCTTTGATTTTGAGATTACAGAAACAAATACGAAGCTGCGCATCTGAAAACCCCTCGGCTCTGGGCGCCAGCCATTCATAATGTATTCAATTTGAAGCAAGACTTCAGGAACACCATGCAGTTAAGTGACAAATATACAGATTATGAAAAATTTTGCCTCGAACGTTTCCGTCCAATCAGAGAAACCGGTATTCATTACATAAGTCTGTTGATGCATCGATAATGTATACCAAATTTTACATCAAGCATTTGAAAATTATCAGAGATAGAGATCATTAATGATTTCGCATAAATTAAAGATGGCCGCCCATCCTTCCCACCATTCAGAGAAACTGATGTGGTTATTCATTGCAAGTCTCTTGATACATGGATGCTGTATACCAAGTTTCATATAGAACACTGAAATGGTATCAAAGATATACATCATTAAAGATTTTGCATAAATTAAAAATGGCCACCAAGGTTTCCGCCCAATCAGAAAAACCAGAACTGTCTATTGATACATCGATGATGTATACCAAATTTTAAATCGAGCACTTGAACGGTATCAGAGATAGAGATCATTAATTATTTCGCATAAATTAAAGATGGCCGCCCATCCTTCCCGCAACTCAGAGGAACTGATGTGGTTATTCATTGCAAGTCTCTTGATACATCGATGCTGTATACCAAGTTTCATATAGAACACTGAAATGGTATCAAAGATGTACATCATTAAAGATTTTGCATAAATTAAAGATGGCCACCAAGGTTTCCGCCCAAACAGAAACGCCAGAACGGTCATTTATCGTAAGTCTATTGATGCATCGATGATATATACCAAATTTTACATCAAGCACTCGAACGGTATCAGTGATAAAGATCATTAATGATTTCGCATGAATTAAAGATGGCCGCACATCCTTCCCGCCACTCAGAGGAACTGATGTGGTTATACATTGCAGGTCTCTTGATACATCGATGCTGTATACCAAGTTTCGCATAGAACACTTGAATGGTATCAGAGATATATATCATTAAAAAATTTGCATAAATTAAAGATGGCCGCCAAGGTTTTCACCGAATCAGGGAAACTGGTTTGGTCATTCCTTTGAAGTTTCTTGATACATCGATGATCTATACCAAGTTTCACACTGAACAGAGAAATGGTACTCAAGATACACAAGATTAATGATTTCGCATAAATTAGATATGGCCGCCAAAGTTTCCAACCAATCAGGTCCAGATTCAATAGGGTTCTGGGTCATGAGCATATGGATGTGCAGTGCAAGTTTGGTGTGCCTAGGGTAAGTCATTCTAAAGATATCTTGGTAACAAGAAAGCTGTGTTGGTTTCGCATAAATTAAAGATGGCCGCCAAAGTTTCCAACCAATCAGGTCCAGATTCAATAGGGTTCTGGGTCACGAACATACGGATGTGTACTGCAAGTTTGGTGTGCCCAGGGTAAGTCATTCTAAAGATATCTTGGTAACGAGAAAGGTGTGACGGACAGACGGACGGACGGACGTACATGACGACGACATTACCCTTCCGCCAAAGTTTGGCCGAGGGGTAAAAACGAAAATTGACCGTCAAATTTCAATTTTTGAATTTGAGAAACCAAAAACGAATATTGAACTGTGCAAGGTTACACGGACCCGTATCGATGAGCGAGCTGACAAGTAGCTGGAAGACAACAAGATCATCACCATCAATGAGTCAGCTCTCAAAAATGGTGTCCAGTGCCTAGAAGTGTGTCAAACATTATTAAGCACACTTGTGTGTGCCTTTTATTACACGCGTAAAATAAATACTGGAGTGCATAAACGCATACAACAATGTGTATAAAAAGAATACACCACTGAGCATATTTTTATACATAGTTGAGGGTTGTATAATTTATTGAGAGAGAAATATTGATTCGGTAAATCTAGGCATTGTTAAATTATTTACCCAGTACACGGGGAATGCCATAAGTCTCAAGGGGTACCAATACCTTTAACATGGAAAAATGCTTGCAGGTGAACCCCATTTATAAACAATCTGGTTACCGGTACTTGCAAAAACAAGATGTTTTTACCTAGAACATGTACAGAAAAGCTCTTCAAAATATGGGATCGACCATACAGATTTTTTAAGCTAATTCAAGGTTATCACAAGTAGAGAGCAAACCCTGGACATGTCAACTTTCTCAAATTCCTGGAGGGGAGAAAACCTTTTCGCACAATTAGTACTAAAACAATAAAATACGTTTTGTCAAATGTACTGCTTTATTTCTCCTTATACAGATAATAAAATGATAATAACCCCCAGTGACTGCTGTACTAGTATAACAGATATCAAACAAAGAGTAACATGATGTCAGACCTCAAATCTTACCATCGTTTGGGCAGCTGTTAACAAAATATCATTATGACAGGTGTTAAACTAGAGCCTTTAGGCTTTGAGATGTATATATTTCTACGCAAATTAAACGGAAAATACAGATTTTAGGCAAAAGAAAGTCAGCTGCAAAATATTCTTGACACCGCCAATTTACCGGTGATCAAATCAGTGTAACCTGTGGTTATGTACAGGAGAGTTTATGATACCCGATGAACAATGGCGGACTTGTATGAAATTTCTGGCGACATTTGAAATGGTGTGTATTATCAAAGCTTTTGCTGTTATGACCATTCATTTTGGAATGTTAAACTATTGACAGGTCCTTCAAAGTACAGCTATCATTTCCTTGAATCTTAGAAAAGCTGACAATGATTATTCAAGTTTCAGCATTTGATCACAGTTCCAAATTTAAAAATCAAATAACTCATTTACCCATGAAGTGTTTCTACCATCAATCCATAATGGCGCGATTTGACGCCATGCTCTGAATCATAGTCATTCAAATTCACCAGGAAAATTCTGACCAAAATAATGCCTGTTTTTTTTTGCAAGGTAAGTTGTAACTATAATGGCTTAATTCGGTCAAAAACATTTCAGTGCTGAAACTGATTTTATTTCACCAAGGTTGTCCATGTTCATTTCCCACTACTGCATTGCTATTTCACTTGAATGAGACATTATTATTGTTTGTGCTGTCGACCTTGGCCCACAATGTCATCGGATGGCAAGAAAACTGATGACATGATTTGATACATGTAACTATACTGCAAAAATGCGGAAGTTACTCCCTAAGTCAAATACGAAGCTGCGCATCTGAAAACCCCTCGGCTTTGGGCGCCAGCCATTCATAATGTATTCAATTTGAAGCAAGACTTCAGGAACACCAAGCAGTCAAGTGACAAATATACAGATTATGAAAAATTTTGCCATTAGAAATGGCCTCGAACGTTTCCATTTTGCAGATTTTGCATAAATTAAAGATGGCCGCCAAGGTTTTCACCGAATCAGGGAAACTGGTTTGGTCATTCCTTTGAAGTTTCTTGATGCATCGATGATCTATACCAAGTTTCACACTGAACAGAGAAATGGTACCTAAGATACACAAGATTAATGATTTCGCATAAATTAAATATGGCCGCCAAAGTTTCCAACCAATCAGGTCCAGATTCAATAGGGTTCTGGGTCATGAGCATATGGATGTGCAGTGCAAGTTTGGTGTGCCTAGGGTAAGTCGTTCTAAAGATATCTTGGTAACAAGAAAGCTGTGATGGTTTCGCATAAATTAAAGATGGCCGCCAAAGTTTCCAACCAATCAGGTCCAGATTCAATAGGGTTCTGGGTCACGAGCATACGGATGTGCACTGCAAGTTTGGTGTGCCTAGGGTAAGTCGTTCTAAAGATATCTTGGTAACGAGAAAGGTGTGACGGACAGACGGACGGACGTACATGACAACAATACCCTTCGGCCAAATTTTGGCCGATGGAAAAAGGCTGCAACTGATTGAATGAATCGACCAGGTGACATGAACATCACGAATCTGTTGACTCCCACATTATCTTGAGTAGTAAGTCAGAATGGTTGTCAGAGAAGCTGATCATCAATGGCGGTAACTTGGTTCCCAAAAATGTACAAATGTATACATGAAGGTTATCATTAGGATTTCAGTTTTTATATCTGAAGGATGCTGCAGGCCTATCATAGTTCTTCCACTCCATAAATGAAACATTTAGACTGATTTTTTTCCCATGGAACAGTTCGATGCCATGATGTTGACAATATTGTCGATAATAATTTATTCTCTTGCAAACACACACGACAGTATTTTACAAGGTTTCAAGACAGATGCTAAAACAGAATGTAACATGAGATTGATCTAATCAAAACCCCTCGGCTTTCCCCAAGTCATCAATTCCACGAAATATTCAACCAAAATGTAATTCCGTAACAAAATTCAAAATTTCGGTTATGTCCTTCCTGGACAATTTTGCCCATGTTGTTGACCAGTCATTATCGCTCTTTCACATTTAATCGAATACACGTGCCTTCCCGGGGACATAACAACAGAATTCATGTGCTTCGGTCTGTCCTCAGAATTTTTTAGACCGAATAAAATCGAAACTTGTAAAATTCGAAAAAATCGCAACTTCTTAAAAGATGGACCAAAATGTAATTCCGTAACGCAGGTTTGCTTAACCACATTTATCAATTTGAAACTTTACTTGATGGAAATCAGATATAATGTAGTCCAGGCGCTCAGGATTCGAATAAAATCAGGAATTAAATGAGAAACGTTCGAGTTTTGATGGAATATATATGTAACCTACACGTCTTCATAAGGAGGTTAATTCACTGTAATTCCGTAACGCGATATTCGAATGTCACGTGACCAGGTAGAAAACAATTGTATTTCCTTTTTTTTCTCTCATCCTACAGTTCTTAGTAATAGAATTAGAAAAATGATATTCCAAAACAGATTTTCCCATGGACGAGTAATAACAGGGGTTCAGAAGAAGAAAAAATATGGGTACCTTGTAATTCCGTAACGCTGGAATTGATGACGTGATTGAGACCCATGTGTAGTGTGAATTGGGGAAGAGATAGTTCTATGTGGGATGATCAAGATATACTGGTACTTAGTTACATTCAGGCATATAGGACAGAAATAGAAAAATTGTATATCTGTAAAATATGGGTCGAGGGGAGTCACTTTCGATAGGCGTCTGACTTAGCACTCTGTAAAATAAGATCCGAGACAAATAAGCTGTACCGAACACAGATCTACAGATATAGCTTGTACATTCAGCTACAGATAACAAAATCGAAGATTATTACATCCGAAAGGCAGGGTTCGAAAAGTCCACGTGTCTACCTGTCGTCGACAGGTAATTTTTGTCGGCGACAGCTAAAAAAAATATTCACCTGTCGCTGGCGACAGGTAGAAATACAAGCAATGTAATCCTTAGTTCAGTAAAGTTTAAAAATCCGGGCTAAGTCCAGTTTATTATCTGTGAATTGTCTCGGAAAACTTGCAGTGAATGCGTGTTGTTGTTGTTACCGCATTTCGCGAAAACCAGAAAGGGCCGGTCTATCTTGCGTAATACGTCATGCCATGGGAGGGGTTTTCCCGCCGAGATTGTCTTTGACGTCATCAGTATGTGTCAGGTTCCCTCGAACGCGCAAGTGTCCGTTACTATAAGTAATGGTTTTTTGTTTTATCTACTTCGCACAAAAATGGATCATTTTCTCAAAAGGCCCCATTCTTCATCAACGCAGGGTAAAAATCAGAGTGGAACTATAGGCAATCTGCATCAAATAAGACTACCAACAACCCTGGGGGCGACTGAATGAAACAGCAAAAAAAAACAAAACGCGGACATTCAGATCTCAGACAAACTGGACTGACTCTCTCTAGACTCTTTGATTTCTAAAGACACTGTGAAGTCAACTGGTGAACATATGTTTGTTCAAAATGTGAATATTTCATCAGATAGTTTATGTTGTCTGGTACAACACAGATTAATATAATTTGATCTGATCATGCAGGAAACAGTCAACAAGAATGCATGTTGTATATTAAATCTACTAGTCACCAAATTCATTCTGAAGATGTTAAAATAAATTTATGGAACAAATCAAGCAATAAGTTTGTTTCAATTTATGGTAACAAAATAACAAACACTTGTTGGTAGAATTGCAATTAATTAGTTTATTCATAAAGTAAATCATGCAATATTTCACTTTTGATTGGCAGAAGTAACTTGGATAAAATAACATTGTGAGTTTGCTTAAAATTCATGAATTTATTACTTAATCAAATGATGTAATGTTTTGAATTTTTATTATGGAAAATAAGTAAATTGCTGAAAACAAAGAAACACACACTTTGTGTTCGTTAATGTTTCATACTTGTTGAATCAATAATTCATAAGTGACAGTCTGGAGTAACAATTGAAGAAACTTTTATGTGAACAGTCTGCAACATAATTATGTGTTAAAGATGAAAAAATGAGTGTCTACTCAACCAGCTGTACGTCATGAATTATTAACAGAGTGGTATATCTCGTCCGTCTCAGACCGCATTGCTTTGTACAGGTAGAATCTAGAGGAGACAGGTAGAAAAAAAAATTTACCTGTCAACTGGGACAGGTAAAATTTTTGAAACATTTCAACCCCTGAAAGGGGCATAACTCCACAAGCCGAGGTGAGTAATCCTTTGTTGGCTTGTAGAACACAACAATATAAATAAGTTTCCAAAATATAGTAGCTATACCGAACACAGTTTCGCAGATATAGTTGGTTACATTCAGGCATATAGGACAGAAATAGAAATTAATATATCAGTAAAGGGACATAACTCTGTAAAGTATGGGCCGAGGGGAGCCACTTTTGATAGGCATCTGACTTGGCACTACGGTACTGTAAAACAAGAACTGAGACGAATAAGCTGTACCGAACACGGATCTGCAGATATAACTTGTACATTCAACTACAGATAACAAAATCGGAGATTATTACATCCAAAAGGGACATAACTCCATAAGCCGAGGCGAGTAATCCTTTGTTGGCTTGTAGAATACAGCAATATAAATAAGTTTCCAAAATATAGTAGCTATACCAAACACAGTTCTGCAGATATAGTTGGTTACATTCAGGCATGCATATAGGACAGAAATAAAAATTAATATATCTGTAAAGGGGCATAACTCTGTAAAATATGGGCCGAGGGAGCCACTTTCGATGGGCGTCTGACTTAGCACTCTGTGAAATAAGAACAGAGACGAATAAGCTGTACCTAACACGGATGTGCAGAAATAACTTGTACATTCAGCTACAAATAACAAAATCGGAGATTATTACATCAGAAAGGGGCATAACTCCATAAGCCGAGGCGAGTAATCCTTTGTTGGCTTTTAGAATACAACAATATAAATAAGTGTCCAAAATATAGTAGCTATACCGAAAACAGTTCTGCAGATATAGCTGGTTACATTCAGGCATATAGGACAGAAATAGAAATTAATATATCTGTAAAGGGGCAGAACTCTGTAAAATATGGGCCGAGGGGAGCCACTTTCGATAGGCGTCTGGTTTAGCACTAGATAAATAAGTGTTGAAAATTTGGTGGTTGTGTCTCAAGCAGTTTTGCCTAAAATGCGGTAACGGACGGACGTATGGACGGACGTACATGGCGACGACAATACCCCGAGGCCAAAATGGCCGAGGGGTAAAAAATGACACTGTATCATACGAGAGTGATACTGATTTCTTATCCACATGCAACCACCTTTATCATAAATGAAAATCGTTCAGGTATTACACACTGGTTGAAATGCCAACAAAAAGAAACTGTTTTACACCAGTCAAAATTATCCACGAGATATAAGAACTGTACATGATAATTGGGTCGTATATATATTTTCCCAAACAATCATCTGCTTCAATCTTGCACAGTTATCGGCAATGCATCAAGAATGTTCTACAACCTACTTTATTCTACTTGTACCCAAAATATATGTTAGTTTGACAAAAACGTATACATTCCAAAGCCTATAGACTCTCACAAGATATTGGTCTACAAAGTTGGTGGTCGATGTACAGCTTAATCCTGGACAGAGAGCAGAGGCACATGAACTAAACTTCAGTGTATGCACTGGATATATGGATCTGAAGAGAGTTGATTATCTTGACAAACTTGACAAAGAGAATACACATGAAAGCGGGATAATGTTAGTATTAAATACTATTTATTTCAGTGCGATTCTGTTGAGAGGAAATGCTCATGTCAATGATTAAGCAAAAACACCCAAGCTGATCCCCACTAAGTCCATCTGCCTCCTTACTGCATATTAATACAAATACGAAGAGGAGCATCTGAAAACCCATCGGCTTTGGGACAACTGTTTTAAGGCTTGACTATAACTTACAACAATCATGTTTGGTGCTACATACATACATACATATAGTCTTGAAATGGGTTGTAATTGGTTGATTGGTGAATTTTAATGTACACATTTTAACAATGAGACATGTTCCGACAGTAGCCATTACTAATTCATTCAATTTGAACTCGACTACTTGGTATGCTTGGAGATGACAGACCAACCTAGCAATGAAATAAGGAATTCCCCACCACTGTCATGTGAAAACTGGAGGTGAAAAAATAAAATAAGAATAGTTCTTATACTATTATTTATTTTGGGAAGCAGAGCCCTTCATGAAAATCAGAAATCTTGCAATATGTTATAGAGAGTGGGTTATATGTGAAGTACATGTATCAGCACGATGATAAGGATGTGCATTATACTTTTTATGTTCCTGGGGCAAGTCGTTCTCTAGATATCTCGGTAACGATGTAACATATATGCTGTAACATATATTGAACATAACAAAGGGGCATATAGACTGAGATGACTCGATTTTAATAGGATTCTGCAGCCAAAGGATATGGATGACTGCATACGTTTGATGTTTCTCGGGCAAGTCATTCTAAAGATATCTTGGTAACGAGAAAGCTGTGATGGACAGACGGACGGACGTGCATGACGATGACAAAACCCTTAGGCCAAATTTGGCCGAGGGGTAAAAACTGGATAACATTTAATCACATAATCAAATATTTAGACTGATAAAGTCTGAAAGTAATGAATGTAAGCAATATACATAAATCACGAGAGACAAACAACTCAGGAACATCAATGCACAAATTAAGCGTGTGGTTCGGTGAAACGACGGAAGAACATTTTCAAGCTCTAACTGGAGAATTTCACTAACTGTGTACTGATAGTTTATCCTAACAGATACATGTAAAACAATAAATACATAAAAATATCAGACATCATTATGATAGGTGTAATGACTGTGAAGAAGATACCAGACATCATTTTAAGAGACACAAGATAATATCAATCCTATTTAAATGTGATAGCTGTACAAGGATATCAGACATCATCATGATGATGGCTATGAACATGATATCGGAGATCATAGTGTAAGGTATGACAAGATAGAGACATCATGTGTTGACATGATAGGAGACATCAATTGATGACTTTTAACAACATATCACACATCATTATCATATGTGTAACAAGATATCAAACATCCTGTGTTGGCTGTTAACAGGATATCATACATCAAGTGAGGACTCTTAACAAGATATCACACATCATTATCATATGTGTAACAAGATATCAAACATCCTGTGTTGGCTGTTAACAGGATATCATACATCAAGTGAGGACTCTTAACAAGATATCATACATCATTGTGATAGGTGTAACAAGATATCAAACATCCTGTGTTGGCTGTTAACATGATATCATACATGAAGTGATGACTCTTATACAAGATATCATACATCATTGTGATAGGTGTAACAAGATATCAAACATCCTGTGTTGGCTGTTAACAGGATATCATACATGAAGTGATGACTCTTATACAAGATATCATACATCATTGTGATAGGTGTAACAAGATATCAAACATCATTGTGATAGGTGTAACAAGATATCAAACATCCTGTGTTGGCTGTTAACATGATATCATACATGAAGTGATGACTCTTATACAAGATATCATACATCATTGTGATAGGTGTAACAAGATATCAAACATCCTGTGTTGGCTGTTAACAGGATATCATACATCAAGTGAGGACTCTTAACAAGATATCATACATCATTGTGATAGGTGTAACAAGATATCAAACATCCTGTGTTGGCTGTTAACAGGATATCATACATCAAGTGAGGACTCTTAACAAGATATCATACATCATTGTGATAGGTGTAACAAGATATCATACATCATTGTGATATGTGTAACAAGATATCATACATCAATGTGATAGGTGTAACAGGATATCAAACATCCTGTGTTGGCTGTTAACATGATATCATACATCAAGTGAGGACTCTTAACAAGATATCATACATCATTGTGATAGGTGTAACAAGATATCATACATCATTGTGATAGGTGTAACATGATATCATACATCATTGTGATAGGTGTAACAGGATATCAAACATCCTGTGTTGGCTGTTAACATGATATCATACATCAAGTGAGGACTCTTAACAAGATATCATACATCATTGTGATATGTGTAACAAGATATCAAACATCCTGTGTTGGCTGTTAACATGATATCATACATCAAGTGAGGACTCTTAACAAGATATCATACATCATTGTGATATGTGTAACAAGATATCATACATCAATGTGATAGGTGTAACAGGATATCAAACATCCTGTGTTGGCTGTTAACATGATATCATACATCAAGTGAGGACTCTTAACAAGATATCATACATCATTGTGATAGGTGTAACAAGATATCAAACATCCTGTGTTGGCTGTTAACATGATATCATACATCAAGTGAGGACTCTTAACAAGATATCATACATCATTGTGATAGGTGTAACAAGATATCATACATCATTGTGATAGGTGTAACAGGATATCATACATCATTGTGATATGTGCAACAAGATATCATACATCATTGTGATAGGTGTAACAAGATATCAAACATCCTGTGTTGGCTGTTAACATGATATCATACATCAAGTGAGGACTCTTAACAAGATATCATACATCATTGTGATAGGTGTAACAAGATATCATACATCCTGTGTTACGCTGTTAATATGATATCACATCAAGTGAGGACTCTTAACAAGATATCATACATCATTGTGATAGGTGTAACAAGATATCAAACATCCTGTGTTGGCTGTTAACATGATATCATACATCAAGTGAGGACTCTTAACAAGATATCATACATCATTGTGATAGGTGTAACAAGATATCAAACATCCTGTGTTGGCTGTTAACAGGATATCATACATCATTGTGATAGGTGTAACAGGATAGCATACATCAAGTGAGGACTCTTAACAAGATATATTACATCATAGGTGTAAGAAGATATCAGACATGTGACAGCTGTTAAATTTATATCATACATCGCTATGATAGGTAGACATCATAGTGAGAGGCATAACAAGATGTCAGACATCATGTTGAGGTAACATTAACAAATTATCATATATCATTATTATAGACGTAACATGATGTCAGACATCATTATGGATGTGAACAAGATATCAGATATAGTTAGAGGCATAAGAGTCCGGCATGATGTTATGGTTGTTAACAAAATATCATACATCATTATTATAGGCATAACATGATACCAGACATCATCATGGGTGTGAACAAGATATCAGACATTATAGTAAGAAGCGATTGGCTGATTGATTGTTTATTCACCATTTCATCAATGTATATACAAATTTAATAATCAACTATGGCTGTAAAAATGGCGGGAATAAAACCCCAGGGGGCTATATATATATAATGGTGAATAGAGCCCTCGATGCTGTACATCAATGAAATTGAAAGGGTTTTTGTAACCCCCCATTTTATGAAAGACCCTTATACTTACCTTGTGCATAATATTTAATATTATGCAATACTGTTGGGGTGATTCTAAACCTCTTATACCAAATTGTCAGAAAAAAACAGACACCCCCCCCCCCCTCCATCAACTTCGGCGACCTTGACCGCTCTAAGTTCCCGCCAAAAAAGTAAGACCTCTATAAGATTCTATAATAAACATAGCATTTAAAAAAGCAAGAGCATTTATGTACCTCCCCCAGTCTTTGATTAACAGTGTGGGTGGGAGGCGGGATCGCAAGGTAAGTATAAGGGTCTTTCATAAAATGGGGGGTTACAAAAACCCTTTCATTTTATATCAAGACACCTTATACTTACCTTGTGCATAATATTTAATATTATGCAATACTGTTGGGGAACCCTAGAATTTGTGGGAACCCTAACGGGTCGGCTAACCAAAGACAACAAGAGCCCAAAGGGCTTCAATATACGCCTGTATATCTGGAATTACATTGGTCCAAATTTCAAGGTTGTTTAATCGCCTTGATTCCAATTGGCAGCTAGCAATCCGGAAAAAGGTCTACAATTTTGTGCTTCTGAGAATGTAACATATCGCATCTAAAATTGAATGATAAACTAAAATGAGCTTAACTCTTGGAAACTAGGTGACCTTGGAGCAAGAACGGAGAGCTCACATATCCCACAATGAAATCGACAATAGTCAACACAAGAAAATAGTACTTTTCCTGCAAATGGATTTCTTTCAGACTAGAGAATTTTTCATGAAGGAAGAAGAAAGTGATGAAGTAAACCTTTGTTCTTGAGTTGATGAACGGGTGTGAAGTTCATAAAGGACCCCTCTCCACGTTAAACTAGTAAATGTATGGTTTCTATTTCACAACAGTTTAACTAAATGTAGCTGTTTCAAACATGGGAGACAACTCCACCGGACAAATGCCATATACATGTACGGGAGAGAACTCTGAATATTCCAACCTAACACATATAGTCAGCTAAACTTGATTCAATTCTGGGGGACTGTGACCTTGACATTTGACAAATTGATGTATGTCTCCTCTTCGCCATGCGAGTAAGGTACCTGATACCATTCCATACCTTGAAACTAGAGATATCGCATGGATGAATGGACAGAACGCAACATCGCATTACATGACCTCGTCTTCGACAGGCATATGAAAATGTGACTTAATGATTTCCTGATGTTGGGGTCACAGTGACCTTGACCTTTGACCTTGACCTAAACTTTGGTGCATGACACATCGTCTTCCGTCAATGTATCAATGGACACAAAAAAAATCACGATTTCTATGAATTTCATGATTTTGGCGGTCACCTTGACCTTGATATTCGGCCTTGACCTACATTTTGGTACGTGACACATCATGTCTCCGTAATGTATCTACTGACAAAAAAAAAAGTACTTTTCAAAGATTTCTTGATTCTGGAGTCACCGTGACCTTGACCTAAATTTTGGTACATGACAAACCATCTCCCCGTAATTTCTCAATGGACACAAAAAATTTAGATTTTTAACAATTTCACAATTTTGGAGTCACAGTGACCTTGACATTTGACCTTGACCTACATTTTAATATGTGACACATTGAGTCCCCCTAATGTATCTACTGACACAAAAAAATGTTATTTTTAATAATTTCCTGATTTTTGGGTCACAATGACCTTTGACCTTCGACCTTGACCTATATTTTGATATGCACACTGCCAAAAATACCCTACTTATTTAAGATAATGCCCTAAAATTTTCTTGAAATAAGATAATTTTTACTAAAATTTAAGAAAATTTTAAGATTATTTTTTCTTGTTGAAGTAAAAGTTGGAGTGGGGTAAGTAAATTTTACTTAAACAAGAAAAAATTCAGAATTTTTCTTAAAACAAGATTTTTTTAAGAAAAATTCTTAGTTTTTTCTTGTTTAAGTCAAATTTACTTACCCCACTCCAACTTTTACTTCAACAAGAAAAAATAATCTTAAAATTTTCTTAAAATTTAACTTATTTTGAGTAAAAATTATCTTATTTCAAGAAAATTTTAGTGCATTATCTTAAATAAGTAGGGTATTTTTGGCAGTGCAACACTTCATTTCCCCCTACTGAATCCACTCACAAAAAATTAGAAATTTATGATTTCCTGATTTTTCATTCACACTGACCTTTAACCTCTGACCTCGACCTACATTTGGCATGCAACACATCGTTTCCCCCTAGGGCATCCACTCGCCAAAAATTAGAACTGTAGATGGAAAACTATCTGATTTCCTGATTTTTAGGCAACAGTGACCTTTGACCTCTGACCTCGATCTGAATTTCGGTACGCGACACATCGTCTCCACCTGATGTATCCATTAAAAAAAAATTGCAACTGTGGATAGAAAACATCCAGAGATATAGACCGGACACAAAGACTTCACTGATTTCCTGTTTTTCAGGCCAGTGACGTTTGACCTCTGACTGCGACCTTCATTTTTGTACGCGACACATCGTCTCTCCGTAGGGTATCCACTCACCAAAAATTGGAACTGTAAAATGAAAACTGTTTCAGATATAGACCCATCATGGGGGCGGACAGACAGGCATGTTTTCAAAGAGAACGGGCCAGGGCGGACGGAAGCGGACGGAAACCGCCATCACATAACTCCGTCCGCCTTTTGGCGGGTGTATAAGTAGACCTGTATCAATTTGAGAGCGAAAAGGCCGTCATTGATATGTAACCCAGGCCTCTCTGTTACCTGATAACTCGAGGGGGGTAGCACCCTGGTGAAAGTCCGAGCTTTCCTTTTGGTACACCTGCTAGGGAAAAACCCTAATAATACGAGCCCAATGACAAAGGGTAAACATTATTTGTGATGATTTGATATACTCACTTAATGCTTTCTCGACTCCGGCCGAGGCTTGTTCCCCGAGGGTGCATAGGCATCGGGCGGGTCCCTTTGGACATGAGTGCTCGAAACGCGCTTTCTAACGGAAGGTACCGGAATAGTATGCACGGCATTGCTCAGCCTTTTAGTGAGAGTAGCCATTTCAATGCTAGCTGTCGACGTAGAAGGGTCCAGGAGATAATACTTGATGAAAGTAGCCTCAGATCTCCACTGAGCAACGTCCATGATGTCACTAAGTGAAGCTCCCTTAAATAACGCTTCCGAAGTGGCTACCGCTCTGGTCTCATGGGCTTTGGCGAAAACAAACTCTTTAGTCTGGGCAGCTGCATAGACCATCTGAATGGTTTCAACAATCCATCGAGCGATGGTGTCTTTGGAAGCCGGTTTGTGGTTATTGATCTGATGGGTAATCCACAAATGATTGTCTGAAGTTCGAAGATGTTTGGTCGCTTCGATATAATACTTCACAGCACGCACCGGACATAAGAATTTATCGTCAGGAGAGAACTTACCTAGGTCAGCTAAAACCAAGGGTTTTGCGCCATGTTTGATAGTTTCTGTTTTCGACACAAAGTCAGCCCGCGGCTGAAGTAGCAGACCTTCGCCCGTAAAATGTAGGCGATCTTTCTCAGCGGAGAGAGCATGGATCTCAGATCTCCGTCGAGCGGACGCCACAGCGACGAGAAATACAGTCTTAAGTGTCAAGATCTTAAGGCTGGCCTGACCCATGGGCTCGAAAGGTGGTCTCGTAAGTGCATTTAGGACCAATTCGAGATTCCATGCAGGAGGCATTTTCTTCACCTGGGGTCGTAGGTGGACATATAGATATATTAATGTCGGAAGCCATAAAGCATTCTTTAGCTCGACTACATACAAGAGATATCATTCATGGGATGTTTCTTTGTTTATAGAGTTGCTTGAATTTCTCGTGAAAATATCTATATGTGAAATTTACTTTTAACCTAATATATCAACGCAGCATATAGGTATTCCAATGGGGTACTAATTGTGCACCCCTGTTGGCTGACCTGTATCTGTTCTCTTATGAATATGACTATATGCAGGCGCTTTCAAAAACCGATCCATTCAAAAGCCCGTTCCTTCTCATTCACCAAACGCTATATAGACGATCTTCTCGCTGTGGATAATCGCTATATAAATGACGCAGTGAAGGATATATATCCACCTTCACTGGATTTGAAGGAAACAACAGATAGCCCTACAGGCACATCATACTTAGATCTCTATCTCTATAAAACTGAAGCGGGCATTCTCTCTCGTCGACTTTATGACAAAGAGATGATTACAATTTCGACATCGTAAACTATCTCTTTCTGGACAGTAATATTCCAGTGGGACCTGCATATGGCGTATACATATCTCGTTTAGTAGCATTTGCTAGATCCTGTGTTAAATGTGACGATTTTAATCAACGTCACAAAACATTGTTGCAGAAACTTATAAAGCAGGGCTACACCACCAAGCGCCTCCACTCAAAGTTTCTCAAATTTGGCGATACATATCGCATGCTGATAGCAAAATACGAGCGTAGCGTGCAAGATCTATGGCGTTACGTTTCGTAACTTGTGTCTAATTCCGCTTAACCTTGGGCTAGGGGCCGTATGAACCCATGTACTTCAAGATCCTCAGGGTAGTCATATGAACAGTCACAATCACAGCGTGACTGAGATACATCATTCTTTAGATGACGACTTTACAACGAATATTATGGATTAAGAATACTGATCAGCGATACGGATTTGATATTTTTGGAACATGATGATGTCTTGCCGGCATCATTAAAAACTGTTGACCGCTTCTCTCTTGCAGGAAACAAGCCTATGTTTATGTATACTATGATTTTCTTTTTGAATTTGGTGCTAATACTGTTATATGGAATATGGAATAGGTCTTTGGATTATGGACACGGATATTCTCTAATGGACGACGGCTGGATTATGAATGACGGACTAGACGCTTGTAATTTGATCAGATCATCTAATGGTTTGCTCTGCGTAACCTTAGACCCGTCTCGAAAACCAGGGTGGATTGTCGCTATGGCAGACCGGTAACCAGCTATTGTGACTGGTTGTAGTCCCTTTTCTTCGTATAAGAATACGAAGAAGTCTGCTACTTCTCCCGGAGTTGTTTGAGAGGGATTCTTATAGTTTCTCTCGCACCACTCCGAGAACAGACTGAGTTTAGAGTTATAAACCCATCTGGTGGAGGGCTTTCTACATTGTGTCATGAGATTGGCAGCTTGTTGAGAAAAGCCCTCCTGACATCGAGATTCGATGACAGATTCCATGCAGTTAATTTGCTGGATTGTTGTGAACTCGGCGCCCCCTGCATCTGGACGGTCCGGCAGAATGCGTCGGTAGTCTACGACAAGATTGAGGAGACTTGTGAACCATGATTGTGTCGGCCAGAAAGGAGCGATTAGAATGACTCTGCAATTCTCGCTCTTTTTGAGAACCATCGGAATCAGTAAGGTCGGAGGATACGTGTAAGTGTACATTCCTCACAACGGAACCGCTCGTGCATCCACGGCATGCGCCGATGGATCCGGAAACAGGCTCACATATACTGGGAGCTTTTTGATGATCTTCGTGGCAAATAGGTCTACATGAGGAGTCGACCACTGAAAGAAGACTTGTCTGAGTACCAAGTTGTTCAGCTGCCATTCGGTCGGACGAACTCTCTGTTAACGAGACAGAGAGTCCGCAAGCACGTTCCGTATCCCCGGAATATGCGCTGCACGCAGGGTCACCTGATGCGTGATGCACCACTGGAATAGCTTCCAGGTCATGAAACATAGCTGGGGGATGTGGTCCCTCCCTGCTTGTTTATGTATGCGACCACTGTTGAGCTGTCTGACCTTACCAGAACAACCGTGTATGCTATCGACAGGAGATGCACGCGGAATGATTAATTTATACAATATTTCTTAAATGTTCGCCATTACTAATTAAGCTATTTTGTTTAGTAATATAGGGATAAAACAAGCCCCATGGGGTTTTAATCCCGCCAATACATATTTATTTATATCGGCTAACCTATTTTGAATATTGTTGGTAACTATCGCCGAACTGTATAATCTTTTTTATTATATTGGTGAATAAACGAAATGAAAATGAAATGAACCTGCTCCCGCACGAGCGGGAGAAACCGTTTCAACGCTAGAATGACTGCTCTCATCTCCAAGAGATTGATATGCCAAGTCTTTTCCTGCACGGTCCACATTCCTTGTGCCAGGTTCTCGTCCAGATGTGCTCCCCAGCCGTCCATGGAGGCGTCCGTAAATAGGACGACTCGATTCCGGCGGATGCAACGGGGCCCCCGTGATGAGGTTGCCCCGGTTCCGCCACCAGCCAAGGGCTGATAATAGATTCGCGTCTATCGGGATTGGTTGATTCAACTGACCTGTGCTCTGTTTCCAGAAGGACATTAGGTACATTTGTATGGGTCTGTGTCGAAGTGGACCGTAGTTGACCACTTCTCCCAGACTGACCAGTCGACCCAGAAGTTGCAAAAACTCTCTCGCCGGGAGAACTCGGCAGGTGAAGAACACCGCGAGCATCTCTTCTAGCAGATCTAGGGCAGCCGGTGAAGGCCGAACCCGCCCGATCCAGAGATCGAACTGAACCCCCAGGTGTATGAACAACTGTGACAGGGTCAGCGCTGACTTGGGTACGTTGACTATCCAGCCGCTGAGAAGCGCATGGAATAGTGTCAACCTGATCGCATAGGTGACTGCCGTTTTCGACGGTCTCTTGACCAACCAATCGTCAATGTAGGTGCTGATATCCACACCACACCTCCGTAGGATGACCGATAGGGCATCCACTACCCGTGTGAAAACTCGAGGGGCAGATGCAATTTCGAACGGTAACGCTTGGAATTCTAATAACCTTAGATACTTTTTGTAGTCCGAACGGATCGGTACGTGAAAGTATGCGTCCTTCAAATCTATTGCTGCGGCCCACATGCCGACCCGAAGGCCGGCCCATACAGATCGAAGAGTTTCCATCTTGAATCTCTCGATGCGAATGTAATGGTTGAGGGACCGTAGATTGAGGACCGGTCGCCATCCCCCAGTTTTCTTGGTGTAAAACCCCGGATCCGTTGCCGGATCTTTCACCTCTACTACAGCCGCTTTGGCGAGGAGGGCAGTTATCTCGTCCCGTATAATAGAAATTTGACGGGAGTCTCGATGTAACGGGGTCACCAGTGGGGTCCCTGTCAGCGGAGGCGAACGGTTTGGAGTGCTCCATTCCATTCGGTATCCTTCCGCGACAATCTGCCTTACCAGGCCGTCTGTGCTGTACTGATTCCACCAAGAGGTGAAGTGCGCTAGACGGCCTCCGACCGGCAGTTCCGGGGCCCCCCCCCCAAACACGTGCTGAGCTTGAGGTTGGTGTCCTGGGCAGTGGGGGAGTGCACACTGACTTGTCAGGTGTGCTTCCCACCCTTACCAGTGGGCTGAGAAGGGTTGTTAGACCCTTTCTTGCCCTTCCCCTTGCCACAGTAGCCTCTTCTGGCTTTCTTGGGCTTCGAAGAGCTGGAAAAAGAATCAGCGGGTTTGGAAACCCGAGAAGGGTCGGACGGTGTCTCACTAACGACTAGAGTCGTAGGAGCACTTGACGGCTTGGATTGGACTACAAGAGTCTCAGACGGGCCGCGCGAAGTCTTGGCTCGCAGAGCACGATAAAGCTCTGCAAAACGTGCATCCAGTTCCGATTCGGGTATAAAACTTCCTACAGGTTGGGATACCGCAGGAAGACCCGAACCAGAAGTACTCGGGTTCACGGTCGGTAGTGCCGCCACGGACCGGGAACGCACAAACAGCCAGCGCTGAAAGACGTCCTCAGGTCAGGCACAGCACACCTCGCACCTATTCCCTTCCTTGCACTGTGAGCATTTCGAGCACTCATGCCCAATGGTACCTTTGACCGACCATTGATGACATTTTGAGCAACCGGACGGGGATGCTTTTCCAGATTTATCCGAGTCAGACATAATTCTGAAAAATATAGATATGATTAAAGTAGTGCCAATAAATCATATCGTACAGAGCTTATAACTACCCACAGTGCCAGCTCTGGGCTTATAGAACGATCCTGCACAGGTTAGTCTTCTCATTGTGTACTACGGACCTCATGTATAATAATACTGCCACAACATCATAGATGCCACTATGTGTACAGAAACGAGCTCAATCAAAGAAAGTCTCAGTTTCTTGGTATTATATAACAAGAGATGGACCCCATCGTAACTGTCCATTCATAAGAAATCAAGTGTACAACACTGTAATGCGCAGACAATGAATAGTGATTCATTGTATAGGTATCAGTATAGCCCCACTTGTACTGTAATACCTTTGCAGCACCACATGTTGAGCTACTATACATGTGCAAACGTCTAGTTGATAATTACGGTACACCATATATACATCAAACTGTATATAGTATTGGAGCGAAAGAATGCTTGGAACGTGAGACATTCTAGGCAGTATTTTATTTCCATAACATGCCAAAAAATACTTCGCATCGTTCTACTAAAATACAGACAACAATGTGCTATTGTTGTGATATATACACCGTTCTTTGAAACGTAAACCCAAAGTGCGAAAATAAGTACAGAGCTCAAGCTATTAGAATAGCTGTCTACATGTACATGCATTGTCTTGTCAAGGAATACCCAACTACCTATAGAAATTCGCACAAAGAATTCACAGTAACAAAGAGGTTACGTAACTTCTTCAGCAACGGACTCTATGACTCCGACGCACTACCTCGAGAGAGGTGTGCTGCCGGTCAAAATGGATGCCTAGCAACATGTCAACAAGAGTCCATTACCAGATCAGTAAAGCACAACGTAACCTATGATCGTAAAAGCCAAATCCGCGTCGTGCCATAGCTTGTCGTGCCAGCCTTGTCATGCCAGACATTTAACACATTGATCACAATGGTATACGAATTACAATAAAACAATGTATATATTATTCTAGATGCAGAGCAGAATAATCCCATAGTGAAAGCATAGACCTGATATACTGTTTACAGAATGGCGAGCGCCATAACTGAGCGATCCCAATACACTGAGGATTTCTACTGTACATATTTAAATATACAATGAAATGCGGTATGGAATTCGGCATAATGAGAAAATACATAAATGTAAAAACTCACAGACCAATATGGGAGGCTTAAGAGCAGGAGTAAATCCAATGAATGTATATGAATCTCCTTAGTTGAGGAGCACAGAAAATTCACGTGTAGGTTTGATCATGCTAGAAATCAAACTGAGGTCTTACTGTTTTGGCGGGAACTTAGAGCGGTGAAGGTCGCCGGAGTTTTTTGGCGGGAACTTAAGAGCGGTCAAGGTCGCCGGAGTTGATGGAGGCCCTGGAGGGGGGTGTACGTTTTTTCTGGTAACTTGGTATAAGAGGGTTAGAATCACCCCAACAGTATTGCATAGTATTAAATATTATGCACAAGGTAAGTATGAGGTAAGGTGTCTTGATATAAAATTTGCCAATTTCGACAATTCTGAGAGCTCGATGAAGCAGATGATTAAAAATACAGTTATGTACAAAAGAGGTTTGTCTCTTCAATAAAAATCAGAAGTAGGTTATAGTGCTGACAGAACTGATGAGATTGTGTCTACAGCTTAAAATTATACAAGTGGATAGATAAGCATGTAAAATAATAAATGGTTTTAAGTAGAGCTGGCAAACTTTTGTTGTGTAAGGCTCTGATAATCACAGGTATAACAAGACATCACAACCTCAAGGTAATGCATATAACAAAATAACAAACATTATTGTGACAGGTGTAACAGGGTATCAGACACCATTGTGACAGGTGTGAAGAAGTATCAGATATAATGACAGGCACAAGGTATCCAGTCAGATATCATAGTGGCAAATGTAAGAAGATATCGGATATTATACTAGTCACAGGTGTAACAAGACATCATGGTCACGTGTATACCAAGATATCAGGTGACATTGCGACAGACATAACAAGGTACCAGACATCACAGTGAGAGCCATAACAAGATATCAAACACCACTGTGACAATCTATCAGATATGATGATGCATGTGAAAACACATCAAACATAGTGCTATCTAATCAAGATATCAAACATCACTATGACAAGATATCAGTCTTCAATTCAAGACGTGTGATAACTTCAAACACACCTGTATGTGTCACAAGATATCAGACATAGTCACATATGGACAATATATCACACCACATACTTGCATCTGTGAAATGACCAGAGGACAAAATGCGCAGAGGTGATGGTATAATATCAGAAAGTTTAGAATGAACGAGTTACATGTGGTGCGCAGTATTATTAACTACTGGTCCATTCAAAATCACAGCCATATCAAGGTAAAGCTGGAGCAGAAATATTCTAATTATTGAGGGATTCTTTACAATACAAATTTATGTCTCTTTAAAATGATGGATCTACAGATAGTCATACATTCATTTCACTTATGTTGTGGGGGATTATCTTTTTCAAATGTGAACACATTTTTCAATCAGCTTGCAATGAAAACCTTTCCAGAAACTTCTATATACCTGGTCTATAATTACAAAAGCTTAACTTGCAAGCATACATGTACATATATATTATCAGCACATTTAGTACAGCAGTAATATATTAAAGTGATAGGATAATTATTACTTTTCTTTGATTATTTCTTAATTATAGAAAAAGAAAAATTAAAGTACACATAATAGCTACATGAAAGGATTTGTAATAGAAAAATCAAATATCACATCTGCTTTCTTACGTTTATTAAAATATATAGATATATGTAGCAGCAAAAAATACACACACTATGTATCTGTCCTGCTCATGATTTTGGTAGATAAAATATATACTAAATATTTTAACAAGGCTTAACCTTGTCTTCATCGGTATAAGGGTTAACCTGATATTCATCGGTAGTACAACAATTAAGGGTCAACCTAGTATTCATCGGTAGAACAAAAAGGGTTAACCTTGTCTTCATCAGTAGTACAACAAGTGTTTACCTTAGGGACCGTATCCATCCAACGTTCGTTTACTAGACGTTTTAAACGATGAAAAAAAACGTCCATGCAAACGATGGGTGTATGAGTTGATCGTTTTTTAAAAAACGTCTGTCAGATAAAGACGATCGCCGGAAATCTCCGGCAACCTACGGTAAGGGTGCCGGTCGTCTTTTCACACCTCGAACAAAGGTGCAGACGTTTTCTAGCAAACGATTGAAAGTCTCCTGGCAAACGATCGGCTCGAAAGTAGTCCCGCTTTACAGACGCAAAAACAACAACAAGGGCCGTGTCGCTTGAGGCCGTGAAAAATGGATTATGAGAACGGAACACAAATTAATGTTGTTTTCTTTTCCAGATTTTTGCTATACGTGTGCTGCTTGACTATATTTTAGAATCGGTTACGGTGTAATTCGTTAATAAACAAAATATTATGGAACCATGATATCGTTTTATGAACGTGCGATTCGAATCTTATGTATTTTGCAGAATACGGGCTTTGCGCATTTTGGAATGCGGCTTTCAAAAAAGTCAGTCTAGATTACCATTTGATTTGATTTGATTTTTATTTCACCATGCATAACAATAATGTTTAGTAAACAAAATATAATAGTGGCGGGATAAAAACCCCGAGGGGTTTGTTTTATCCCAAAATAATTATTATATTTACAAAGATGATAATATGCGGTAAACACTATCATAGTGAGACAAAAACACAAATTTAATTTCCAACTTCCACAGACGGCAAACAGAATAGATGTCTAATTATGTT